>JAIPRN010002853.1:0-26152 GCA_025469175.1 Geopemphigus sp. TES_GeoC_2020 | reverse complement strand
TTATTTTTTGTCGTTTATATATTATTCAATAATACACCTCCGATTATACGGAGGTTTTTTTTTTTTGAACTCTACCAAATTTTTTTTATAACATTTTTAAAGTCGTTTTAGGCTTTAAAATTATTGTTTGACGTAATAAGATTTATTCATGTTTTTGGACTCTACCAAATTTTTTTTATAACATTTTTAAAGTCGTTTTAGGCTTTAAAATTATTGTTTGACGTAATAAGATTTATTCATTATGTGTAAAAATTATTAAGCGAATGCGAAATTACTTTTCGCGAAAATTATTTTAAAAACTTCAAAAACATATCGTCGTTATTGAAATAATAAACACAAATAATCTGGAAAAATATCAAGAAATCGTTTTTATAAAAAATATAATTTTATTTCAACGGTCTTTACTAAAAATAAATATAAAAATATAACACTTATCTAAACATACTCGAAGCAATTTCTTTTTAGAATAAGATCAACGGTATTATATTGAATACGTTTTGGACAAAATAAATAATAACTACTGTATACACATTGTGGTGTTTGTTGGAATAACTCCTTTTTGTAAGTATATAGATCGATAGGGAAAAGAAATCCCAATGTATGATAATGTTACGATAAATCTTTGTTTAATTGTTTACGTTCCGTTTCGCCTACAACATATTTATTATTATATTATACGAATCGCTGGAATACACGGTCAAATTACATAATATAAAAATTACAAAATACAATCGTCGAATTATCGATAATATTTAAAATAGCTCTTGAACGACGAATTAAAATAAGGTATTCGATTTATTTGGGCAACTATTACGATTACATCTACGCAACAATAATGATCATGTATGAGTTCCTAGTGTTATGTAATCGTTTTGAAATGTTCGTGTAATAACTTTACACAATAATTTCCTGACTAATCAAAATACATATAGTACGTGCTTGTTTTTGGGGGGGGGGCTAGAACGAACGATTACGTGCAGCAGTTACACGGCGTGTATGCTTTAACGCAGAATTTTACGTTACGATTAATTATAGTAGATTAGGTAAATCGTCGAATTCACAGACTATTCGTATTCTCGCTTGGAATCATTTAATACAGATATTATGTGGATTTGTTTCGTGTCATTGTGCCATCGAGAAAAAATCAATTTAACTGCAGCTGAAAGACACGTAAGTTAATACGCACGCGTATTTATATACTCGGCACGTGCGAACGATAATCGTCGCACGTGCGTTTCAACGCCGAAATGTTTATCGTAAAATATCGCGCCGTTATCGAACGAAACAACGACACTATCCGGTTAGCATAATAGTTTACGCAAAGCCTGTTTTAAAACGCACTTTGTTTTCCGGTCATAATTTATGCCCGTAACCGACAGACACCTTGGCCAGTGAATCCGGATAAAAAATGTACGCCATGGTGCAAAAATGAACGACGACAATAAACAGCGAATAACGGCGAAACGGCGGCCGATACGGTACCGGAATGATGTATGTATTACGCGACTGTGGCCGTTTAAAACGGATCGACGCCGAGCTTGTGTGTCCAGTCGTTTCGATCGGACACGGGATAACAAAATCGCTCGATCGCGCGGGACGGTACGCATTCGCGTGTTCGAGTTACGATCGTCTCCAACAACGGTAACGTTGTATACTGTCGACACGAACATTTCGCGCTTTGAGCCAAACGTAAAATTACGGGCCTCGAATGTATCGTTATCGAACGTCATACTTTTGAATACACAATGCATCTCCGAGATGTTTACTAATGGAAATATCGCTCGTAAGATTCTGTTTTTTTTCCGGTTTTTAGATTACGGGCTACAAATATTTCGTTACTTGAAACGAATAAAATTGATTAAACTAACGACTTTTCGTATACGAGCGTTATTCAATTATTCGTTGTCGTGTTCGACGCAGCGCTCGACTATTAATACACAAACAACGGTTAGACAAATAAAGACTAAATAATATGGCTCGCTTGAAACACCACGTCCTGCCTCAACGTACTAACTCTATGAAAATAAAGCCGTGGCGAACGTGTGTTAGAACTTTGGACGTACTAACAGAACCGACCACGTGGCAACAGGACGCATCATTCACCCCCAAATTATCCACAAGAAAACTGCTTTCGCGCCGCCACTGATTTAGTCGACTCACTGTAATCGAAGACTACTTTCGTACACGATTCGATAATATTATGCACCGGAACCGAACGAGTGTAACGGTGCCACGTTCCGTTGTTGAGAAGAGAAAAACACTGAAACCACCGCAATGACGTTTGCGGTGTACGTGGAAAGAAAATGTTCCTGGAACGCGACTGAAGCGGAACGGTTCATTAATAGCGCGTTTGTTAATCCGGCGCGCGTGCGTACGGCATTATTTCGGTCAAGTATTGATAATTCCGGAACACGAGTGAAAGGAGACAACAGTAGGTACTCCGAACGTGAAATTTTAATAAACCTAAATAGATACACGGCGTATAAATAAATAAACAAAATGAATCCGAGAAGAAGGAAAAACGCTAGCGGAAATCAACGCAACTTCCTCGGGCCAAACTCTTCGGCGATCGGGGTCCAACCGTTGTTGGGCGTTAGGAATTTGTTGTGGGCAGCCATCAGGTCGGCTTTGCGCTGCATCACGTCCTGCGTACGGACATCCGGCGGAGACGACGGTTGCGGCGATACGAAATATTCCATGATCGGATGATAATTGTAATTGGTCCTAGTGGTCTGATGCGGTTCCGGCGACTCGGTCGAAACGGCTTGTGTCGTCGATCTGTAAAATATAATAACGCGTTACGTTTTACGCGCATAATAATCCCGGAATACGATTTTATCGGAATTTGGGCAATTGTGTCGGTAAACGTTACCGGCACCGTGAACGATCAGGCACAACGCCGTTAAAACGATCCGGAAATGTGTACAATTAGTCGTGTAATATGAATAATGCCTAACACATATCGGCCAATATAAAAATAACCGTAACAATGAGTTTTTTCGTGATCCGCTTTTATTATTAGCTTACCACCAACTCCGTGTGAAACAATCCTAAATCAAAGTTAATGAAAATGTCATTTTACTCAAACCAACGATTTTACCACCGTCTCGAAAACCTAATAAATATTTCAACGTCCATTTTCAACCACGAGCGTGCTACGTACTATTCCACTTAAAATTTATAACGAACTTTTCGTGACGAACTTTAATGACGAATTAATAACGAGCCGTCGTGGCAACAAATTTCTAATTATTAGAAAGTTACATTATTTTACGTATACGTGTATACGTAGTTCGATAATACTATGAAGCGCGAACGCCTCCGGTCGCCGCCGAATAATCGTAGTCCGAATTTTTCGATTTTTTATATCGTAATTTTAAAAAAATAAACACAAATACTTTTGTTTCGTATGACGTGATTATGGTGGTTCAAGATCAAAAAACGTTAATATTTCCAGTAAAATAAATGACAACAATGTGTTTTGTTATGTGTCGAACAAAAGTGTATACGGTGTCTAACCTGCTTATCTTGCATCAATTGTACATGGAAAACGTGATCGCGTGTTTCAGGAATTAAGTAATAAATTCAAAACTACTACACGAAATGACGTACGAATATTTTTACGATTGTGTACGCGAAATGCCTGAATTATTTACATTGTCGGTAACATATATATATATATGACAATATGATGTACGGCCTCACCATACGATCGGAGCTACGCTACGATTTCAATTTGTGAAAGGTCTGGTCCAGAAATGGGATAAGTTATATTTGTCAATGAAAGGAAATCAACCTAACCGATCACACTCCGTAGTTTCGTTTATGGTTATCACGCGACATTTGGATAAGGTATCGCGTTCTTCGCGTATTATCCCACAAAGGGATAGTAATTTTCGAAAAAAACTGTCTTACATATACGTGTTTTGGCCTCGTTTAAGCGATAATTAAAATCGAATAAGAAACACGCGGTGTTCAAATATTTTCGTATGTCCTAAATATAGTTTTACCTAATTTATATTTATCGATTCGCTACATTATGTGTGTTGCTCTGAACATAGAACTATATAAAAAAATAATACGAATATACGCGCGTTAATACGTAAAAAGTTTACCAAATATTAAATAAAGACGTTTTTACATTTTATTTCAAGATCGTTACACACTTAAATACGTTTCACAAAGTCCCTATACCATTACAATAAATTGTCCACCTCTTTACATTTTTTCGTAAATACTTATATAAGACCTAACGCGGCAAATAACAATTATATAAGATCGGTCAATATGTAATTAAATGGATCATTTTTTATCGTTTGGATATTTAGAGAGCTTAAATTATACGTTTTCTAACCTGTACGTCATAATGTAACGTTATTTTTACCACATTAGATTATCGAATGTATTATAATTATTTTATACCGAAAACGAAAACATTTGTGTAGTATTTATATGTTAACTCGAAAGTTTCTCCATCGTGTGGTTAATGCAAATAAAGTTTAGAGTAAGTTTTTTCACGGACGTTTTGGATATTTTTCGTGAGTTTAATTTACTTAAAAGTAATTATTAAAACGAAGTACACAAGTTAATTCGTAACCGTATAATATATTTTATTTGTAACTGGCCATCGAAAGGCACTTAAATTAAATGCCAATAAAACGTAATCACACATGAGTTATTCGAAATAGTTAACATTATTTAATGCTGGTAACTTTCTATAGCAATAAAATGGAAATGTTATTTCGTCGACTCATTTCAAATATAATAAAATCGAAACAAATGTAACGGCGACACTTTTTGTACTCGATGTTTAATCGATTTCTTAAAAATTAACTTTTGTGTAAAATTAATTGTACGTCAAGTTAATCGCTTTTAATTTGTTCGCGTTATAATTGTGGCGAAATTTAGATTTATTTAGATTTTATTTATTATACATACTTACCTAATGCGCTTGTTATTTTCGATTGTAAATAAAATTTGTAAACGTTGTTTTTTATGTTACTTCCTTCGCTAACAAATAAAAGTATTTAACGAGATTTAACTCGTTTAATTACAATATATCATAACGTCGTTAAATTTATTTTTGAAAATCGTTTACCGAAACGTATCTAATTAAACGCAACGTTATATATTTGACGTTAACCATTTTGAAATAATTATAATCTTTCGTCATTTAATTTCAATACTTCAACAGAGAGATCCGACGTGAGACATACATAAAAATCGGATAAAATTTTTAACGCACTTTTCTATCTTATTTATATTAAACGATAATCGTGAATGAACATCGAATATATATTAATAATAATAATAACGATACATCGGATTAATTACTTAAAATCGAATACTTGATCGTACAAAATAATAATTACTTGTTCCGGATTTTCTTGTATGGCCTTCTGATTACCGGTGGATATTTAGTAGGGAACGTTTCTTGCGATGCGAACTGAGAATGACTAGTAGTCGATTGTTGTACTCGTTTGTGCGGAGCTATTTTTTTTTGATTAGTGTTAGACGATTGTGAGTGTAGATCTTCTCCTAAGGAGTTGTGCGCTTCGAAACTATCCGAGGCTAGTGGATTTATTTCTTGTAGATGACAAGCGCAACACGTGGGCACCTATATAAATATATTTAACCACTTTTAGTATATTACGTGACTACAGACAAATTTTAAACGATAAACAACGTTCGAGTAGTATTGTGATTTATCATATGGCTTTCAATAGACTCCTTAATACCTTCGGTGAATTTGATCACAATTACGAATCTTACTCGGTCAATACCTTAAATATGTCCATCGTTAATCCGGAAAATTGATCCCACGTAAGCAATCTGTGATAGTTGTATACTTGATGACACGTCGATTTGAATTTCGTGGACACGTGAGAACATCTCGTTTCCGGTTTTCTAACCGATTAATTAACCAATTAGAGTGTTAATCGCCCGAGCAATTATGTGAACACGAGAACTTACAAGCATTTCTCAAGTCTTAGAGTTTGAACGTATTCCTCGGTGTTCACTACGTACTTCCACTGTCCGTTTGTCGACCGAGCTTTTTTCGGTCTCGCCATTGACACTTTACTTTGACAAATTGCGTACTCGTGATTGCCGTCGCTCCTTCTGCAACACAAATATTAATATTATTTCAAAATCACGCGAGATTGATTACATGTATTAAGTACCTTTCAGACACTATATTCGCGTCAAAAGAATCAGAGATATTATACTTAGGATCCTTTATTAATGCTTGAAACGCTGCTCTACTGTTGGCCGTATCTTCGATGCTTTCAATAATTTCGAGACTACAATAATTATTTAAACGAAACAAATAAATGTATCGCCTTTTCACATGTATGTACATATATATTTTTATTGCTGTATTTAATTGAGGGTTTTCAAAAACAAAACACCATACTTTATGTATGTAAAAGGTTATAAAAAGTTGTTTCGAGTAATATTCATTATAATTGTTTACTTTTATCGTATAAAGAATGAGTGGGGCATTCATTAAGAAAACTTCAAATATTTGTTCTAAAATGAACGTAAAATTTTATTATTAAATTTTTTTTTAAATATTCAAAATATTTCTTTTTGTAGAAAAAAAATACGAAATCGATTAAAAAAAAAATACTTATTGATTTAATATCGAATCAGAAATCATATTATATTATTTGTTGCGTATATATTAAATTATTAAACTGTCGACCTTGTTAATAAATAAATTATTAGAAATATATTGTTCGATAACTATATTTGATGTATTTCTCTACAGGTTCAAGCGCTGACAGTCGAAATATCAACACGCACGAAATATAGAAAAATATAAAAAAGTTTCCTAAACTAATTTTTTTATATTTATTTCGTATCGGGACGAATGAAACATAAAATGATGAAAATTGTCTATGTCTTTATAATCTATACGCAACAAACAGTCCATTGTGAACATTTTGTGACACGGTAAAATTTATTTTAATGGTTAGGTTGGAATCTGTTAATTTTTTAATGTAAAGCTAGTAACACACAATGCGTACGATTTACTCGAAAAATATGTTTTATAGTTAATATACGTTCGTGTTCCAAATAACATTAATATTCCCAATGTTATGTCCGTGTTTCATATCATACCCGAGTTTATTTTTGTAACGACACGTATTAGCAATATTATGAATTTTGATATAGTTCGTCAAACTACGCTAATGGATTATTGTAAATATAATTCTAAACATCTAAGAATGAATGTTTAGGCAAATTTTTATTAATATTTACCGTAGCTAATAATAATATAAATTTACGTACGTTTAGCGTACGGATCTATTATTACATAAAAATATCGGAATAACGTTTACTTAAATGGCGAAGCAAGAATATTATAATAGTCGATAATTACTTAATTGTCATTATTTAAAGGTCGAGACACGCACCACATTGCCATTACCAAAACTTTAGGTAGCCCTAAACATTAATATTTAATAATACCGACAATTTTTTTTACAATTATATACCGTTTATGTATTATACGTATTTCCGTATTTATTAAATTTACGTTTGAATAACTTTGAATCGTTTAAAATTATTTAAGGACGATTTCAGAGAGAGTATCATTTATTTTGTGATGCGTGGTATTCGTTCACCTACCTACTTCTTTAATACTACGGTTTTATACGTTATTCGTTGACGAAAGACTAATAAAACGGCTTCGATCATACGACAGATATAACAAGCCGTGTACAACATTATTTATTATAATTTATTCCTAAGCATTTTCGTTAACCTCAAAATGTAAACCTACTATATAAGTTATAAATGTAATAACTATCGACATTAACCGTTCGTATATTCTTAAAAATGTATAACCGAAATACCTAATTATGTCCAATAAATGAACGAATAAATCAAAATACGTGTCTATCAGTTAGTATACTTGTGGACGCCTACAGTTAAATACAGTTACGAATAAATACGTTTCAAAAATGTAAATAAAACGCTCCCCGAACACAATTCGAAAATAACGTATTCGTACACGTTTATTATTTTCCATAACATGTCAAGTGTTGACCTCGGGCCATGGACATCGACATGTAGTTTATGACTCGACCCCTTCCCCAGCCTACCCTTACAGCACGCGATGCGGCGATTATTTTTTTTAGACGACTACCGTGGAAGATTACCGATGGCTACTACGTCTAACTTATGTACTAACTCGGGATACGCTTGGACGTCCAAACAAATGTTGTCGCTGAACAGGTCGCAATCATCCAGCGGACTCTCGGAGGTAGGCGGCGACGATTCCGGTACCTTGCCAGGTTGTCTGGGTACAGTTGCTGGCGGTGCGTAGGGTCTCATCATACCTGTTTTCGGGCGTTAATGCAAACGTGTTATTTGGGTCAACGACCTTGAGACGCGGACGTAAATGTGAGTGAATAAAACCAGTTACTTGGCGGTTCATGAATCCGTTGTGGATACCGGCGGATCAACGTGTTCGGAAAACGGAGACGATTGGGAGGAACGGACAAATGGTACGACTATAAATTAACGCAAAAAAAAAACCAAAAATAAATAAATAAATAATCCAAAAATCGGACGATCGAGTGTCCTTATATTTTTATTACATTAATAATTATTTTAAAATAATAAAAATATTATTATACTGTATAGTTATACTGTATAGTAATTTACTAAATATACAGTATGTACCGGGTTTTAAATCGACCATGATAAAATAATTTTCCGAGCATATAACTAGTACTTTAGGCTTCGTTCTTCTTTATCTATATAAAATCGTAGCTTTGTAAGTATAACGTGAATGACGAACGATATTTATCTTATAATTTTTACTTCTTAAACGTTTTTCAAACTTTAAAGTACTTACTTTGCGTAAAAATTGAACTTTTATGCGAATATTTTAGAGAAAACGTATCCGTCATTTTTTTAATAAGAAATTTGAACGAATATATTAATTATTGGCGTATTTTATTGTGGATATTATCTGAACATGTTTATGGTTCCGCTCGTCGTATTTCGTCTTTGAATATTTATATAAAAATTACGTTAATTACGTCGATTAACTATTCGGTGTTTAGGAAACGACAAACACACGAGAACACGATCACCGCCCGCGTAAATAACTCACTCCGTAACCGGACGACGCTCTGGCCGACGAATCTCCGTCCCCGTTATTCCGCAACATGGTGGCTATATCTTGACTTATGGGCAATAATAGTTGCGCGTTCAGGACTTTGTTGTTCAAGTTCATCGACTGACCTTTGCCCATCACCATGCCGGCCAGCGCAAGCCGCTGTGCAGGGGTCATGGCCTTGACGATCGGTACCACCTGAGCCAGTCTTTCCTTCATCCCGGGCGTCCGCATTGCCGACTGTACTAGCTGTTGCATCGTGTCGGATTTTCTATCCGCCATATTCCTAAAAACACGCGCCATCGACGGCGATTCCATTACATTTATCGTATAATACGGTTTGTTTGGACGAAAAGCCATTGTAAGCGGTACAGTAAACGCGCGACGACGTTATTTTTACGACCATGTGTCCAAATAAAAATAAACGACCCACAGGAATTGCCTCATCGACGGTCGCCACTGTCAATTTTAGTACGTTGGACGCGAACAAAAATAATTTGCCTATTGGTGGTCGATATCGTCGCTATAATATTGGATCTTATTTGAACATATTTCCTATTGATAACGATTGAACGATAACGTTACTGGCACGTAACACGAACGGTCGAGCTTATTTCGTTAGTATAACTATTGTTAATCGCCGACTTGAACGGATTATAAAGAAACAAAATGGACCGCGAAATAAATACGTTACGAAAAAAAATATTCGGTTCACGATCGAAACAACTAGCGAAGGAAATAGTATCGGATATTAGACTCCTCGCCATTTGACCACCGTGTTTTTTTTAATTTAAAATTGTATACTTAATTCGACGTCGAAATATTAACTAATATCGTAGTTTTACGTTTGGCTATCCGCAACATAGTTTTACAAACATCCTATTATCGACCGGAAGTGATTTAAATGTTCGCGTAACTAAAGTGTAAAAAAAATCTACAGTGTTGAACGACGTCGATAATTCTATTCGGCGACGAAAAAATGGTACTCAAAGCGAATCGAGCGACCATTTCGCGCCTAATGTTAAAAACGTTACCGTTCGAGGTATACGATCGAATTTTAACCAAAAATGACGCTTGAAACATTTACGCGAAAGTGTGTCGTGTAAATTGTAAACGCTTTTAAACGAAATTTTCAAAAAAGACAATTATTCACGAAGAATATACGTCGTAGAATTATCGCGACATGAAAGAAACGCTTACACTAATGTTTTATCGAAATAGGTAGACATAAATCCATTATGTTGTCGTGTATTAGTATGCAGTAATCTGATCCTATTAATTTATATACGTTTAAATAGCCTAGTAATGTCAATTTGATATAAACACAGTCAATTATTCACAATGATTTTATCGTATAATATCTGTTACGCGTCGTGGTTCGTATATTCATTTTCTATCAAGCACACAAAATTTTCGTCGAAAATACGCGTGTTTTATTTAATAGTCACGCAGCGATGTACGATCGATATCGAATTAAATTAAATAAACGGTAATATCGTAAATATTTCGATAGATTATTATCGACGAAAATGAACAAAATCGCAATTGAAAATCACGTTGGACGGCACGTTCTTACGTTGAACGTCTTTTGTTGTAAACATTCGTCTAAACTCGCGTAGAGCGCACTACTTTTTTCGGTAAGCCGACCAACGGGTACCGTTTATTTTTACACAATATCCGTTGTGGTAGGTTTATTTTTAAGAAATTGTAAGCATATCGCGTGTAATAATTTAGTGGTATAAAAAACAAGTCGTTCCCGAAACGCACGATCGCATATTTTACGAACGAAATTTACGACGTTCGTTGGTACGAGCGTGGGCGTAACGGTAGAAAATAAAAATGTTTAACAAAAAAAACCAAAACGCAAAAACTAAAAGAATAATAAAAACCGAGTGAAAGCGGACCTTCGTCGTCGGTAGACTGACAATAATTTGTAGAGGGATTTTTAACGATCCGCCAGGCTATATAAAGGTATAACTTGGCTAATATACGACGCGGGTTTTTTTTTAAATACTTTTATATATATATAAGTGTGTGTGTGTGTGTGTGTGTGTGTATGTACTAAGCTACTATTATAGTAATACATACGCGGAGTCTTCCGACGGTTCGTTGTCCATATCAAGATCGGATATGGGCATTTCGCCTGCTTCGTCCGTCGTGGAATTAGTAGTGTCGTCGTCATTATTCGCCAAATCGTCGTTACCGCCGTCCAACGGGAAGTCTTCTAGTTCGTCACAGACGGCAGCCGTGATCGCCTGCAACAAAACGGACGTGACGACGGACGTTACGTATTTTAACGGGGACTGTCACATTTTCCGAATGCGTTTGGTAACGACCGCGCGTGGCCACGAGTGCCAACGATATTAGTTGTCGGTTGTTTCGTCTAGCCGCCCTACATAATTCGCGTAGCCGTTTCGTTTTCCGATTGCGCGTCGCGTTAATCACGACACGAAACGTTCCCTTTAACGAAAAACCGAACGAAAAAAAAACAACCGAGATCACCCACGTCGAATTAACGCCACGGCTATTAATAATATATCTAAGCATAAAACGTCGAATTGTAAATCACGTCGGATACCACTAATTAACTTAGATTAGGATCAACTCGCAGGTCCCCAGATACGTTTGTTTTTCGTTATCTCGTAATCCGTTTATTCTTATTGCGTACAGGAAAAGAAAAAGGACGTTCAATATAAATTATCGTTCTATTTTGTGACACGACCGCGCTTTGTTTATGTTGAGATCTTTTTCCGATTAAATTAACGAAATTAATATAAATACCGAGGAAACAAATCACGGCGCGAAGATAAAAATACGTTATTTTTCGCGATTCGTGCATTAAATAGTCCACGAGTAAAATAGCCTGTACAACTTCTCTGCTCGTATATTTAGACAAGGAAATATGTTATTTGCCGGCCGGTATAATTAGCAACTTATCGTTATCGTTATAGTTTTACCATATTATGGTCCGAGTAATTGGCTAATTTTCTTTTTAGAGTTATTTACGTTTAGGATATAAAATACATAGCGAGAAAAGACGTCCGAACGATATTTTCATCTTTTTCGATAATCCAAAACATCAAATAATTATAGTAAACGTACGAGAATTTAAATCGAATTTCGTAAATGGCTTTTACCAAGTACAATATACACACCCTATACATTTTTATATTATATATTCACTTATTAAGAATTACTTACGTTTCACTATAACTGTACCTTGTAAATACCGCGTTTATAATATCGGAATAATCGCTTCCCGTTAATGAACACCAATTTTATTTCGCGTTTTAAAAAATACGCGGACGCATAATTTTAAATAAATCGCGTCTCGCGTCGTAAACGTCCATTTCGTTTAAGTTTCTCGGTATAATATAAAAAGCACAGCGTAATGTTTATTGGCCAACTATGTGGAACAATTAAAACGTGTTTGTTAATATTATTTATTATGCTATATATGATACGAAACAAACCTAAATGTTATTCTGGCTTATAATAACGTTATTAATTATTTCGATGTCATGTCAATTAAAATTACGATCGTCGAGTTCATAAAATAATTTAAACTTAAATTCAAATTAATTATGTTTATAAATAACAATACTACGAATTATTTGTATAAATAACGAAACTACGAATTATCGTCGAAAATTGGTTTTATGTACATTCGTTTTTTTGATAAAATGTGAATCTAATAAGCTTTTTATAACTATTCGCGTAATTTCGGATATACTCGTTTGTACTCCAGATCGAATAACATACCAACTAAATCTAAAATATTTTGAACGACGATATTAACGGTATTGTTTTATAAACGCCTCTATTGTGAACGTGACGAGACACGTACATGGCACCGGAGAACCGATGCGTCATTATTTTGTTTTTTTTTTTTTAACAAACGTAAATTGTTTACATCACTTATTTCTCACAATATAATAACCGCAATAATAATAAACCACTAACACGGGGTTAAAGCTAGTTCGTTATTCGGGTAAACTTTTCCAATTAGTTTCTATAACTGCGCATAAATTACGCGTTTAATTCGAGAAAACTCAACTTCGAGATAAAAACCGTTAGTACAACGCGAAAAATGATTTCCGTATAATATTTATTCATTTATTTTAATCCACGTCCTAGTTTTAATTAACTCGCACTATATTTATAATATCGTCGATGGACGCAGAATATTAAATAATCCATCGTTAAAACGTAGTATGTATATATTAGGTATTTTGAATATTCCCGTATATTTCTAAAAATATTTATCTCTCGAATAATTATTATTAATAATTAAAAACGTTATTATAAAAATTTTTTTCCGTAAATATCGCTTTCGGTTAATTTTTGTTGCGCGACTTTATTAATTAATAACGAACAATTCTAAATATTCCCTATCGTTATTTCATAAGTAATGCGGTTTTAGCGCAAGATGTAACGCGATTGTTAACGTTTTCAATAAAACCTGAAAACTCGCCAAGTCTCAGACATGTGTCAATTCAGCTGTCTACGTCGAGTGTCATCTACAGTTTTCACTGTTTGTTAAGACAGATGATTTTTCTTCCATTGTATATACATACCATAGGCCAGGAGATTACTGTGGAAATAAAAGTAGCGTGCGTTTCACTTTCACAGGATGCATAGCCAATGAACCGAAGAATAAAATGCGTTTGTAAATAATGGCAATTAATAGCCGTTAATAATTATTTTGTCTCGCAAACAATACCGTATTTATAAAATAATTTATTTTATGTTATCAATCGTTTTATGATTATACGTTCAGTTTTTGTTTAAGATTTATAAACGATTTTCATCGTCAGTTATAGCGCGTTCGATTTTATATATCACTCAATTTACGTATATCTATATCAGTTATTACATTGATGGACAATATTTTATAAGTCAATATATTTATATATATATGTAAGACTATTGTACAACCAAATAGCATAATATGGTCGATTTCAAGTCGTGTTTTTATTCAGACTATATGTACATATTTAGAATGTTTAATAAAACATTTTAAAATGGTAAATTAATTATTTTATTATCGACCACATACGAATTTAATTATATATCAGAAAAGATAACGAATTGACGTTAATAGGTCAATTAATCATTTTCAAAGAAAAATTTCTAAAAAAAAATGTTCCTAAGAACTTAAGTACATACTATAATATCGTTAGTTTAAAATATATAGTTTGTCTTACTTCACTAATTTAACTATCAAACACGTTTATACGTTTGCAAACCTATTTAATTATTATCATTCGGTGTAGGTAAATTTATGTTTGAAAAATACAAATTTTCGAATCTTAAACTTGAAAACAATTGTTAATATTGTCCGACAAATTAAAAATATTTTATCGTTAATTTTATTTTCAGGAAAAATCTATCGAATATTGTACATTTAGTATCCCAACGCTCTATCATTTTAAAATACTATCTATTATTTGCATTCTTGAACAAAAAACGTTTTATCTAGATATAAGTATTTTCGACTTCGATACATGTTTAATTAAAATACGTTTCCCGTTTCTGATGGCGTACAATATTAGATCACTTGACAAATCGACGATCAACCACGTAGTTTATAAAAAAAGTTAATAAATAAAATAATCGACAAGTTATATTTTACTTACCGTTGCTGCCGCGAACAACCAAAATATCCAAACTTTACGCATATTAAAACGATGTTGACGCGACGAACATTTTCGTTTCAACAGCACGAAAGGCCCATAATAATAGAATTTCAAACCGACGTTCGACCGAGCTATACTAATACATGCAGGACGATAGGGAGCTACTACAACAGATAAGTCACTGTCTCTTCGGCGTGGAAACACTGAGAGATGGAATGTCGAACCGGTCTTTGGTGGGGCACATGCGCGCGTTCACGGAAACCGAATAAGTTGGTCATCCAAGTTTAAGGTCAATTACGTCTGCCAGGCGCTATCTCAGATCCGTATGCGTAAACGACGTACGATTCGTATTTTTAATCTACTGGAATTGTCTGGCAATTCGGACTGGTTCCCTCTGGAAGACAATCGCGCGATTCGTGTAAAAGTTGATAGCGCGCACGCCACCCGACTCACGCGTTCGTAACCGAAAAGTCTACAGACATTCGTTACGGGCCCCGCCACCAGCACGCCCGGACCGATAAATAGCATTTCGCCGATTTTCACCGCACAGAAACGGGAACCTCTCCGCTTGTAATCGTCGTGAAATAGCGAATTCGGACAACAATGAATCGATTAGACCATCGTACGGGCGTAGTTGTATTTACCTATGCTAATAGCGCACGCGAATGGAGGCCAACACTCTGGGAACGGCTGTATCATTGTTGCCCTTGACTTATATTCTGATATTCGTCGCCTCGTTAAAAACCGATGTTGTATACGTTTTCCCACAACAAACAAATATGCCGTACACATTCGTGAGCATGTTAAAAGAAACTAAAAACTATTAAGGCTGACAACAAAATGACTCGGAATATGTACAACATATATATATATATATACGCCTCTTATAACGCACACGCTTCCGAAAACATTACGTTTCTCTTCGGCACATATGCGCGTGTGTGCACGCCATTAACCGAGTAATCTATTATTCGAATCTGATCTTCTCACGTTCCGGTGGTGCGTTTTGTTGGGCGCCCACTCGTTTTTAACGCGACTGCCGTGTTAATTAAGTACGAAAAATATAAAACGACGATTACCGAACAACGTCGCCGAATAGTTTTTTATTCGACATCCGTCCCCGTTCGTCTGTCCAATGTTTACTCGAAAAACCGGCGACATAAAAAAAAACGCGCGCGCGCGACAATTAAGTTAACCGAACATTCGCATTACGCACGAAGGCGTGAACTGAGCGTAGACAACCGTATCCCGAATGGCCGTGAGCGTCGAAAAAACGGTGGCCAACGTGCCGGTAACTATTATGAACAACAACACCGCTAAATGTTTGAAGCCAATGGTCGGCGTCGGTTTTGCGTTCGGGAACGTCCGATAACACACCCCGTCGGACGTTCTCGTCTTCAGCCGACGAAGCGATCGTATTTTCACGTAGAACAACGGCGGAAAAAGGAACATCAATGGACCAGTCAACAGTGCCCCGATCAAGCCCATCAACAGGTCGAATCGTGGCACGGCTTCGCCTATCGTCACCGCCGCCATCACGATGAACGATCTCAGTGCGCACCTTTTCCAATTGAATTCTGAAACGAAAATAGTATCACGTCGGACGTGTTTGAATGTGATAACGTATACGAAAAATGACGAACGATTTCGTGTACCGTGCGTGTGATATACGGTACACTAGTAATTGGTACCTATAGGTATGTTGAGAAAATGTTCGACGTGCTGAAACAACGCCGTGGAACTGACTACTGTGGATAAACATATTTGAATCGTAACTAAAATGATATCGACGTTCAATAAACGACTGGATGATAGTTTGTCTAGTAGATTAGAGCTCAATAACGATCCGAATCGCACATAGCCAATGATAGTTGTGATTAAAAATAAACCGCAAGTAACTGTAGTATATAAAAACGTCAATAATGTAAACAATTTTCAAAATTCGGACTACTATATATATATATATACATTTCTTACTTAAAAACGCGCAGACAATCACTGTGGGCAATTTCCGTTTATTGGCCATATCCATTTGGACTGTGAGAACGAGTGGATGAACATCGAACTACAATATGCGTCAATTATATTTCCTGTACATTCGAGATATTTTGTATCGCGTATATCTAAATACGTTTTAGCCGTTCGGATTTTCGTCGAATAATTGAATAATATTCCGAACCTGAAACGCTATTATCCCATAGGCAAGAGCGACGCTGTTCCACGAAGGTTCGGAAATCGGCGCGTTTACTTCGCTCTGTGTATCGACCATGGCTATCCACGTCAACACACTCACCGAACCCACAGAAAACACAGAACTCACAGCGATCCACCTAAACGATAATACACAATTAACGGCGTTCTTTTCATACGTCCTTGGTGTCGTAAGAAAACATTTAAGACAACGATCATATTTACGAAAAATATTCCGTAACTTGTTCCAAGCCTCTACATTTTTAGACAATCAAAATTAATCTCTCATATATAGACAATATTCCTATTCGAATATATCGAACACTACGATTGGTTCATTTATTTACTGTTTTTCGAAACGTGTGTGAATAATATTTATTTTAATGTTGATCTTACGTAGGAAACAGTGTTTCGCTAGTTTTTTTTAAATCGTATAACTATCGCGATTGACATTTTTATAATTTACTCAATTACCCAAAATGTTATCCGGTAATTTATTCGTCGATTTTCAAACGAACAACATTTTTCTATGTTTAATCCCTAATTGTCGGTATAGTTTTATTTAACAACCAACTCGAAATTAAAAATAAAAATTTATAAATATACGATAATAAAATTAATTATAATAATAATAATAATAGAGAATATTTAAAAAGATTTATGATTTATTTTATTATGTAAATGTTAAAAAAATTGATATTACTATCGACTACACGTCAACAATATTATTTACTTTATTAAATAAAATTTAACGAAAATACGAAGATAAATTTCGACATTAAAATGATTTGATAACACTTCAATGGACTAGGTTAGTACTATATTAATATATTAATTTGAAGAAGTAATGGCGTTCAAAAAACCATCCCGACTTCTACACAAATTTCTGTTTATTTTTGGTATATGCAATTTCGAGGTGATTGTAATAAAAAAATATTATTCGAGATGATTTAAATTTAGTTAAAATATCATTATATTAACACTTTTAAAATGTATATTCGTAAAACCCAAACGTATATATTTAATCTAGTAAATTATAAACTTTTCACGTTTATCAAAACAACTTCTATAGCCGAGTATTCCAATCCTCAGATCACACTTGGAAAACTATACAGGTTAAATGTGTACAAAAACGTCGAATGTTCCAAATCATTGTCAAAATAAAAACACATTTTTGAAATATTCAAAATTCTATATTTAGCCAATAGTTATCAATTTAACCACGTCGCGTAATATAAAAATAAATAATCGGTGAAAATTTAAGTCCGGAATTTGTATTCGCTCACAATGTTCATTGGATTTACGTTTTACAGGGTTTTCACGGAAATGCAAATACCTTTCTAGGATATAATTTACAGTGCAAAATGTTTTATACGTGTATAATCAAAAAAGAAATATGGGAACACTAAAAAGAGAAGGAGCATTTTTCTACTCGAATGTCGGAATTCCTTAACGAAATCGTTATTAACTAAAAAATGAACTAACATTACTCTACAAAAATACATTCGTTACTTCATTTAGAATCCGATAACGATAAATTTTACTACGAAATTTGATTTCCCATCAACTCGACATAGGTAGTATGCTCTATGTGGACACGAAAAATAATTTTTTTGCGGACCAACTCTACAGAGCGCAAATTATACCATTGCTCGAAATAAAAATTAATTAATATTCGCTATTGCGTGCCCTAATTAAATAAACGGTAATTTTTTCAATAAATCGGTAGAACCGTAAACGAAACGATTTTAATATCTACTCGACGAGTTTGTACGAAAATTAAATAAAAGTAGTACAACGAACGTCGTCTAAAGAAGAACGACAAACGGCTAATGACTGATTATTAAAAACAATTAAAATATTTACTCCGCAAGCGTTACTGTTCGTATGAATAATTTTATAATAATTAAAAATAATCGATTCGTCGATGGTTCACCTAAGCTACTATAAATATATATACACACACACACATACTAAGGATGTGAACAAACGGACGAATAGTGGAATTTTAAGAATTAATCGAAAATGTCGATATTTCACGTACTTCATGTCTTTCGGACTTCCAAGCCAGAGGGGCGGACACAACACGAATCCGACGACGATAAGCCAAGCGCACGGTGACACGTCAAAACGGTCGGTCGACAGTTTTAATCCGAGTATATGGAGATTGTAAGCCGCTTGTAAAAGACAACACGATTATATATAAACGCGTCGCGAGATTCCAACGACGCGCGACGGCAGTATCAAACCTTACCAATTAGAAGATTTGGAATGCACGCACCGAATACGGCCACGTCCAACATAACGGTGACCACGCACTTGACTTTCTCCCCGAAAATAAGCTCGGCTAAAGCGGCGTACGGATACCTTAAAATTACCGGTGACCATTGTCGTTTTTATTGTTATTATTATCGTTAAAAAGAAAGTACAAACGCGTTTCCGCGTCGCAATTACCTGCTTTTTTTCACAATGTTCGGTTCGATTTCTTCCGCTATGATCCAACATTTCCCCAACAAAATGGCTGTGTACACCTGGACCGCGAACACACCGACGGCCAACGGTATTCCCAACCATCCTGTACACCGTCACCGATTATTAACCCGATACCGGAACGCCGAAACGATGATATGTCGCCTTACGTACCGCATTTGATTACGGGCCCGGGCAACACGACTATGGGAAATATACCGAACAGATCGACGATGCACAGAATCGCGAACGGCACCGTCAAACCGTTGGAGTTCGCCGTCATTTTGGAACGAGGCAATGCCCTTTCCCTTTTTTTTTTTGGTTTGTTGTTGTCACTTTTCGTTTGTTTCAAACCGACATTTATCGGGAAACGGCGACAGTGCGACGTGTAACGTGTGTGTACGCGGCGACATAAAACTAATAATTTATCTACGGCTTACAAGGAACGGATTACGGGCACCACGCTAACGCGCTAGCGATATACTATATCCGAGTTACACAATCGTTATAAACGAAGCCCTCGTGAAACCCTACTCGGTACGAATTTCTACATACCTAAGCCTGTGGTAACCCTATACGTCGTCAGTTTCGATAATTAACGTGTTCAATCGAAACAAATTTATCTTCGTCGATCGTATGACATTTTATCCGTTACACGCTTAGCGCTCGTAATGTTGTAAATAAATAGTCGCGTAATTTATTGATTTCGTTCGCGGTATTGAATATGGGCGTCAAACTAAATACGCGGCAAATTATAAATACTAACGATACACGACGAGTTTAATAAAAAAAAAAAAACATAATCGGCTTTCTGAACGTAGAACTGGTTTTAAAACTGACGCGATAAATTTTAGGACCCGAACAAAGTCATACGTACCGTACATTTTTAGCAACGATTGAGAGTAATTAATCGAACGAAATTCGTTTGTTAGCGGACCAAAAAAAGTCGTACGGACACAAACATAAGCTATAATAATCGATTAAGGATTTCACGCGTCGGTACTTGTTTAATAGTAAAGCATATTCAATATCCAGCCACTCGGTATACTTTCCGAACTTATTGTTATTCGCTTTACTTTTGACGAACAAAATAGTTGTGTACATTTTATATGTATAGAATGCTAACATATTGAACAATACCTATTTGAACGCGTTCGATATTTCTTTTTATAATTATATACACATTAAAGGGCGCGATTATTTTACGTTCAAAATTTCGTTCGATTAATTTATTATACATTGGTCATGTTTTAAAAATAAAGAAAAATTACTAACACAGAAATATCCGTCGTATCAGTTGAAATCGAATGTTTTAATTGATAAATACCTAGTCACTTTTGGATAAACCCAATTAAAAATCAAATTCGCGTTTTCATATTCGTAATACGTTCGGCGTTTACGTCGAATACATTAAGTAGGTTAGTTACATTGTAATAAAACCACTTCTAGTTTAACGTTTACGCTTTTTACATATATATATATTTAAATTTCCTACTCCAAACAAATATTTGATCAACGTATGCGCGTGTTTCGATCTTCGGAATTCATTTAATTGTTTTTTAACTGTACCTACGAATACCGTTAAATATTCCATGTTCCATTTCTTTTATCATTAATACGTTAGATTTATTATACGTATCGGTATAATCTTCGATAAATTTGCGACAATTTAAATATTTCTAATTAAATCCAGTTTGCAACAGCGAATGAACGTCGATAATTATTTCCTTACTTTGGCAAAGATAATTTATTTAAAAAACCTTTTCAAATTATTCGGAAATAATCGAGAAAATAGAGTAAAACCTTGAACACCATTTACATTTAACGTAAAATTATGACAATTTCAAATTAGAAAATTTTATTAGGAAAATATATAAAATTCGTGTAACTTACGTAATTTTGATTGGGGATAATAACCGGTATTTATATGCAATAAAATGATAAAACTTATAGATACAATGCAAATTTATCTATTAATATACTTCAATCACATCTTTGAAATCCTGAAATTCATCCAGTTAACATATTATTGTTTATTGTCATACAGACTTAAACAATTGTATTTGTGTATTTTAATTTGTTCGTTTCGCGGCAAAATGGTTTTTCAATTAAAAACATTAATCACTTGATTATAGAAACATCTAAATTTATCTTTTAATATTTGTTTTATTTCGCCAGTATCAATAGCAATAATATCTTATGGGCTACTTTTTATTATTGGAATCAGTTTTAAATATTAAACAATATTATGATGCGTGCGTGCACGCGCGTGTGTGTGTGTATGTGTGTGTAACAAAAATTTAATATTTATAATTTAACCTTAAGTTTGCTGTATATTATAATTAAATAAATAACACGATTAGTCATTGAATTTTTGTTTCCCAAAAACTAACGAGACATGATATTACTACCGCCAATAAATTATATATGTCTTTAAAAGTGTAATTTATTTAGTTTCTTTTACCCATAATTACGATACCACTGTATTGGGCCACGTTTGGAGGACCGAAATCAATATAAAATTTGTTTGTTTTGGAAATCCTTATGGTTCATCCTATAGACGTTCAATATTACATAGAATCATTCCATTGTATTCCCTGAAATGTAGTAACAACGAATTTCTTTATTCAAATATCCAATAGCTTTCGGTACTATTGTATATAAAGCGAATATGTGACCGAGCACGTACGACAAGTCGACTGGCTTTAACAAATCAAAAATTATAAAAATAATGTCAAGAATATTGATTATTACTAAAAGATAAAACGTATTATGCCGGTAAATTTATACAGTATTAAAGAAAAAATTATTAAGTATTTTTATTGTTACGATACCGAACAGCGCCTTATTTCTAAAATAATAATATTACAAATTATCCTTGTTCTATCAAATAACCGTTTATAAAAATGTATGTCGCGTTATTATAATATTAAAAAATATCGTCTTTAAGAAACACGGTTTATTTTTAAATTAATCTAACTAGTAAGTTGCAAATGATAATAATATTTGATATTTAATAATATTTCTTATTTTTCAATTTGATTCACACATATTTATAAAGACCTTATGACTTCAATTAAAATTAGTAAATGTTTAATGTATATTCTACGATTTAAATTTAAAATACTCGCATATAGAAATGCTTCACATTTTAATTTACGTGTTTGTTAACATAAACTGACAGATACTTTTTTTAAAATAGACATAATTATGTACAAGTATTCGACTAGATTATCAAATATAATTAAGATACAAGTTTCTTTCGAAATTTATCGATATCTCTCATAAGACTATACTAATTAAAACCTCATTAACTCGTTAGACAATAAAATCTTAAAAATAATTAGAAAAAATGTATATTTTAATATCACAAAAACTATGTACAATGGTCCAAATAACCATATTAGAACCATCATAATTTTTAGACTATAAATTACATTAGAATATTCTACTCCGAACACTACAATATTTTGTGAACTTAATATTAAATTAATAATTATTTGATATTTTATCAAACATAAATATCATAGTATATGTATACACACACACACACACACACACACACACATATATATATATATAATTTCATATTTAAAAGATATATATTACATGTCGTATTGAAAGTATAACGAATATGCAGTAGAAATTTGATATTTCGATTTGGTTGAATGCACGTCTCCAAAATCATTTTACCGTGTACTATGGCCTCATTAGACAAGAACCTTATAATAAACACATAAAGAAGATCAAACATTATTTATAATATTAACAAATATTTTCTTTACGTATTAATAAAAAGTATTAGGGAAAATCGAAAATAATATCTGCTTAATATAACGAGACGGAAGTATAAATTTGACTTGTTATATATACTAAATATACAAATGTAACGGTAAATACATAAGATTCCATATAAGTAAAAACCTATCTGGTGAAACAGTCGTAAATATGGACTAAAATTTTGATAGCAAAATGAAAACAACCTAAACCGCGTTGTAAAATTGAAATTATTTTGGTAAGAGTTATATATGTATAATCATGTTTCTCAAAAACAACCGATTTATTAATTTTAAAATGTGAATTCACCTCTTAATTTCTTTTAATAAAATAAAAAACTAAGTATGAAAATGTTTTCCTTTTTAAGGTTGGAAATTTGGATTCAAAACTAGAAACGTAACACAAATACTAGAACTTACGGTATTTTCTATGTGGTGCGTATGTATTTATCTACGCGATAAACATAAATAACGAATTTTGGACGATGCGTTCTTTTAACAAAATACATGAAAAACGTTAAATTTTTTTTTGAATCAATACTTACCATTGTAGGTACATTAACCATACATTGTTAACACTAAAATTACCAAACTAAATAATCGTATTTAAAATTTTATAATATTACAACAATACGTTTATCGTCTAAATATCGAGAAAAAATATACTCATTAAGTATTTAGACGTAATTAATGTAGAACTTACGTAATTGCACACGACTTCGAATATGTGGTACAAAAACCTCTATTCACAATCAGACACAATAAGTATTCCTATTAAAATATTCCAAAAAGTTCGTTCTCTACTCACTTGTCTTTCATATTTTCCATCAAGATCACAACAAAGCACTGACGGTGCAGATTCCATCCACGTCCTGTTCATAAACGAAACACGCGTACGTCAGTTCATTATTTTACGTTAATCGCAGCATCCGCTATATGCAAAGTTGTCCGTGAAACGTTTTACGTTAGGTCCGGGAACGTTATGATCAAGTTAAACTAAATATGACAAAGCAGAATATTTCGTAGCCAATACGTCGAGAACATATTTTACAAGAATCTAATGATACAATGAAAATACCAAAACACGCAAAAACGTTAAATGTTCAAACGAACACAAAATAAGTTGCAAATCAACGTAATCCTTAAATAATTATAATAAACGTAAGTGACGAACGAATAATATTAAATACGCGTGTCTGGTTGGATGATTCTGTCTCGAAGTTAAAATTAACTCGAAAATAACCTAAAAACGAAAGAGTATGCGTCTTAACGTTACATTATCTAGTAAAACCACAATTTACGGTTTCGTTCTCCTGTAATTCCGTCTGAACCCATGTCGCGGGATCTCCGGACTTCGATCGAAATAACTCCGGGCCAAACGCGGGACGGTGTGACGCCAGATCGCGTTAACAGGTCACGGATATCTGGACGACTCAATCACTTAGACAGTTGTACCATTCCCCGAAAAGGTAGAAATCTAGTCCGGGCTGGTGGTTCACAGACGGTCCAGAGTTAGAACAATACCGATCGGGCTCCACTTTGCCACGCCACTCGAATAACGCCTGACGTTAATAGAATAACTACGATAAGAAAAGTTCGAGCGAAATTCTGTCGGGATACATTAGCCGAATACGTTTGAAAACTAGACATTACGGGGTAATATTTATCAAAAAAAGAAAATATATGTCTCGGTGTTTTATCGCAAATTATCAAAGATTAGTCTCAGCCCTTTTCGTGTGGTTAAAAGGATTATTGTTTCACCGTTTAAACCATACGCATTAATACATTACGTACTCGTATATATAATTATCGAATCGTTTATATTATTGAGACATTTTTGGTAGAGATCAAAAAAAATATCCACATCGACGCCTTACTCTTCAACCGTATAGATAATACATTTATATATACGTTTGTTAGGTCAACTATGTTCATGATATAAAAATTACGAATACGAATGTAAATCGAATAATAAACGTGTAAGTTTCATTCTTATTTTCTATAATAACTTTGTTCGTAAACATATAAATTACAATATCGCGAAAATTATAGGGGGGGGAAATATATATGTAGAAACAATCGTGAGTAAAAGAGTTACTTAATTATTCGGAAATCGTTTTAACGCGAGAAATATTATTAAAACAATGAAAGGAGGAAATGAAAAATTAGGAATTAAATTTAAAACACGGGTGAAATAACCAATGGCAAAAATACTGCAGAAATCGGACAAAAAAACCACTGTATAAAACAAAAATAACCTTATTTAGTTAAGTTTAAACAAGATTAATTTTATTTTGTTTGAAATTAATCGATGACGCGTCCAAATATAGTACGGCATATATTTAACTTGCTCTTCGAATATTAAATTCGCATTATTTTGAAACGTAAAAACGATTTGCTTAAAAAATGGTTTTACTTCCTTCGTAAATCGTCGGCGCCTAAATTTAATTATTTATTTAACGTTATTTTCCGACTCTTTTTTTTTTTAAAATATTGAATTCCAAAAATACACCGTATAATTATGTGCCGTAAATATCCTTGTCGTCTTTATATTAAGTTAACCGTCAACGTAATATAATCATCAGTTCAAACTAATTTCTAAACGAAATTCAAAATAAAATTTAAATATAATATCTAGCGTATTAAAGTGAACGTTTTAAAATGTACGTCCCTTATACGTGAAATTCGATATATAAGGGGTTTTTGGGTACATCGAGTGTTTTGGCGATAACTATTTTGCTCAAATTTGACGGCGCGTGTACCTCACAACAGGAAATGCAAACGCGTTCTTCCAAGTGATGTTGACTCAGTTGCCTGGCAAAGCGTTATTTTCACGGCCGAATCAATTATGCCGTTGAAACGACAAGCGATTGGTCAAGATACGTCTCAAGAAGAAAATGGCGTTACCAGCATCAGAAACAGTCGAGCAACCGGAAGCTAAACTG
>JAIPRN010002852.1:0-26163 GCA_025469175.1 Geopemphigus sp. TES_GeoC_2020 | reverse complement strand
CACACACACACACACACACACACACACACACACACACACACACACACACACACACACACACACACACACACACACACACACACACACACACACACATATATATATTTTTATTTACAGCACGGCTTGATGCGTAACGAATACAAAAAACGAAAATAAAAAAGAATGAAACGAAATTAACGCTTTTAACCGCAACGCGCAAACTACTGATTACATCCTCGCCACTCTGACCAGTCGCCGCGCGAAAAATATATGTTAATATATCATTCGATATATTGCACGCATACAAAAACACACACACACGCACAACTCGTGTATATATTATAATACACGGCGTACATGTGCGGAAATTCCCAAAAGAACGAAAAACGGACGTGCTCCGATGATTAAACAAACATAATACGGGAATATAATAATATATAAATAACGTGCGTATGTCTAATTGGATTTGATATTATTTCGACCAGTATATGTAGTGTTGTGTAGTTATGTGCGTGCGTGTGTGTGCGCGTGTGTTTACAGAGTGTTTGGAAAATTCGCCAAAAATCGTCGCTTATCGCGACGTCGGCGTGACACGACCGCAGCCGGCCAGCTTTGCGTAGAATCGTTGACGCGTTTTTTTTTGTCAAACGCCAGAACAAATACGCTATAAAACATTGCGCTATCGTAAATCGAAGTCCTGTATTGTTATTTGTATAATGTATCGTTGTTAGAGATTAAAACTAGCGCACGTTTCGCGCGTACATGTACAGAGATATAAATTATCGTCATGTTGCAACACCCATCTCTCTTCAATTATTTCGCTACGTATAGATTTTACAAATACTGTCGATAAATACAATAAAACCCGAAACGCGCGGTGTTTACTTTCAACACACACACGATGCCCCAAAATTTAATGAACGTATGTTATAGCCATAACGTGTGTGTGTGTGTGTGTGAAATTTGTTTTATTCAAAAACTATCCGCCATGACGCAGTAGCAATTTATCGAAAATATGCGCCTGTAGAGCATAGCATAATTAATGTAGGACGGATAGCGGCCACTCGTTGGTCACGCTCGTGGAAACCCGCAGGAATTTCTACAGGAGGGTTGGCCCGAAGAAGTAAATTGCCGGGTGCATTTTTTAATAGTATTATTTGTTAATCGTTTTTACTGTTTTTCAAGTTTAAACATTTAAATCCCAGAAGGCGGGAACGCGTATCTACGCAACCCCGTTTTGCCCCTGTCTTATCGACCCTCACGGATAGCGTCGTCACGTGACTCTAACCAACGAATTTTTTCGGCAAAATCTGAACGCCGTCGCGATTTTCAACGGACCGCAAATACGACGGCAACGAAAAGTGACCGACTTTTGCCGAGATGCACGCGAAATCGCATAATCGATTTGGTTCGCGCCGATACGATTGCCATTTTATTTCTACTAACGTGGTCCGAATTATCGCGACACTACTGCATTTCCACGGTCGTTTGTACATAATATAACCGCGCGCGTTCGGGTATTTGAAATTTAAACGGGAACGGTTGTCGAATATTGGAGTGAAGCGAAATGTTTTACCACGAAATGACCAAACCCGAAACGGTTTAACTTCGGAACTATTTATGTCGTTTTTATTACGTACGCACATACAGAGTGAAATCAATTTGGTTTTTTTATGTCCGTGACAATCGCGGAAACCGTCGAATCTATTCACGGGCGGCGCTTGATTTTGTAGGATCGTTTTTGCGTGTGTGGATATTCGTTTACACGTCACGTAGACTTCGGTCAACGCTACAGCCGTGTGTTACGTAAATGCCGTTGGATAGATCTCAGTACGGCGAATGGAGGCGAAACGGCTTAATTGGTTACTTCACCAGCGCGAAACAAGCGTTAAGCGGCAAAAGTTTCGTATTATGATTATCGTGTTGGCACGTAATAACCGATAAGTGTGTATACGATCACGTAAAAGAGCAGATTGTAAACGCGTTGCGTCGTAACGGAAATATAAGGTTGACAATTTCGAAAAAATATTACGGGCGAAGTAATACAAAATACCACAGAGTGGTTGATGTGGCCGATAATCGATAAACGTTTTTTTTGTAAAGGTCGCGAACGAAAAATAATTCGTTCAAATAACGAGTTTCTTTTTTTCAATCATTTCGTAAAACGTTAAAAAGAAGCGCGTATTTTTACCATAATTATATACATATTTTTATTATAAATAGCTCGCCAAACATTCTTAAACGTACGTAGTAATTATATTATTACTTTGTTGCAATGTAGTGGGTTAACGTTCACTAGCTATTTCGACCTGACTGACGAAACGTATTTTCTGTAAGGGATCGCTCGTAAAAAGTAAACGTGAAAATGTTCATTAATATAGGTAGATTCCCTAAAATCGTCGACTTTAATTATTATTCATAGAAAATTTTGTATATAATTAAAAGTGTATTATATTACAACTGGAACGGTTGAACTTTTATCATATTTCCGTTCGGTTTTCTTCGAATTTTCCACCCGAGAACGTAATCATAATACATTATTCATCCTCAAATATTGCTTAAATTTTCAAGAACGTAAACACGTATTGATTATTATTTAAATTTGAATATGCGAGTTTATGAATATAAATTGTGTAATGACTGAAACACTGCAATGTCTACGCACGAGCAAAAATACAATTATGTTCAGACCCACAAATCGTCAATAAAATAAGGGGAGGAAATTTTACGATTCGCGAGTATCATACGGCGAATTAATGTATAGTATTTATACGTATATAATCGCGTGGTAAATTTTATTTTAAACACGGAAACCTGTTCATAATAGGTGGTTTTTATATCTTTAGTAAATAAATACTATACGACGTCCGTATAGGTTCTTACGTCCTTCTCAAAATTACTTAACTTTATAGAAATAACGAAGTTTAAACGATCACGTCAGGAGATTTACTATAACGTTTTTCACGTATTTATAATAAGTACGTCTTATTGTAAATGTCAGTAAATTGCGAACGATGCCACGAGATTTGTACTGATTTGTATTGATTTCGAAACGAGTGAAATGTGACTTTCGACCAAAATAATAACGCGACTAAAACAAATATTCGAAATATTACGCGAGAATAACACGTACACACGTACGTGCTTATATGCGATCTACATAAAGTGGCAAAAATGGCATTTAAGACCGTGCGAAAGTGCTCTATAGGTTTTTTGATACGTGTACGTACTTGTAAATGAAATATAATTTCGAAGGTAGGGAAGGTCCAAAATATTTCTATTAGTCAGTTTTTATGCGCATCAATTAATGTTCCTAATTATCTTTAAGTATCACTCGGATATTGTTATGCGCACTTATTTATACGTGTATTTATTTTTGGGCACGCGTGCGCACACACACATACACAAATACAATCTGAACGATATATTATAATATTGTCCTGGAGCTATTTGCATTTTTTGTCACTATATTTCTCACAAAATGATGGACGAAGGACATTTATAGTAATAGATGTGTAGTATTCGTCACGTCGATAGGCTTTTGTCCATAAACTCGTAATGCGTTATATTCGTCGTCAATGATATAGCCATTTTTTTCATCCCTTCCCCCGTATTACATATACGATTTATACTATATATATTTTAACCAAAAACGGACTTCGCGTGTGGACGTTTTGGTTTATATTTTGTGCTCGTAAAGAGGCAAAAATATAATAACGCTGCCAATGTGTAACGTATTAAGCGCTTCAATATATCACTATAATTACAAGAAGTATAAAAAGATTATTCAAAAAGTCCGCGAATTTATCAAATTCATTTTTTACGTCATAACCGTCTAATTTTAAAATCATTCATAATATTTTCAACAAAATTCGATTAATTAATACAGGTCGTTTTAAAATAGATGTAACTCAATCAATGTAAAATAGGTTACTAGTTCGAATTATAAAGTTAAAAATGTTATAGTTAGTACGATTTTATAGTTAACGTGACTGGGTCAATTCAAGAGTAAATTTACATTCTTATATTATTGATTTCGCATTTTATACCTTTGCAATAAAACAATACAAAAGAAGAGTTCATTTAGACAAATATATACAGGCACCTAACGTACGATTTGGGAATAACATAACGGTAAAATTATTTTTATTTAATTTTTTCCGTTATAAGTAGCGGTACACTAACCTATTGACTAACTGATGATTATCCTAGATTATGAGCTCGCATCGATTAATTAACAGTCTCTGATTAATAATTATGAGAAATTTATTCAGTATACATCTGCCGGCCGTTTTTGTGTTTTACGAATCTTACGATATAAATCTAATATAAGTAATCGTGTAGATATATTTTTATTTAATTCAACGGGCAATGCCTTTTTTCATATAAGTACATAAAAATAATTTACATTTGCCTAAACAATAACATGCACAAATAATTATATTATAATATTAAAAGAAGTATCCGCATTGGCATTCAACATTAATCTTCTTATATATTACATATATATATATATATAATACATGTAAGACGCATACGGGTTTATGCCTTATTGATATCTGTGCACAACTTACAGGCTGACAAATATGCACAGCAACTTTATAGTCATAACACGGGTATGGAAACTATATTTATTAATTTTATAGTCGGCACAATTTAAAACTATGTGTCACCCACAGGAACGATTTATTTGAAAATCTGATTGTACATCGGTTTGAGGTGGCTTTTTAGTCAATTTTCAGTGTTTTGCGTTGTCTACTATACTGGTTCAAAATATACGTAACAGTCTACGGACATTATAACAAATATGTTGTTTAAGAAACAATAGGCGATACCTCCAACGGAGATAAATATCCTTAAAAACGTCTCAAACTTATTATCGTAATATATATATTTTTGTCGTTATTTCGAACTAGCGAGAAAGATCTCGGTCTTCAAATGCGCTAATTTCACGAGTTAAACATTTTCGTAAAATAATTATTTAAATCGACGATGACCGTACATCTTTTTCAACGTTATATGATTATTGACGAATAATTATTTGACGACCCGTATTACGAATAACGACCGCCCAGGAACAAATCGATAGGACGATACACCTTACTGTACTTACGTATAAAAACCAAGAAGCCGATAATATCTTCCTCGCAATTAGTGTTCTTAAATTAGAACTGTCCCGAACACAATGTTCGAACGAATGTGCTGACATCTGTTCAGCATATACAGAAACGCGTGCCCATACGTGTAATCAACGTTCAGAAAAACAACACGGTCGACCGGCCACCCTGTCCCTGGTGGCTAAAGGCCCTCGATTTGAATTTACGCCGGAGTCCACTGCGCCGCGCTGGGCATGTCTGTAAAAAATCGTTTCATTTCTGGTCGTATGTTATACTCTGTCCAGCGACGAGTCATTTTCGACGAACGGTTTTGTCCTTAATTTTACCATTTGTCCACATTTTATAAATAAAACATTTCGTATAACTTAAATCGGACGGTGGCAATAATATTATATGCTCGAGTTCGATCACACTTTTAAATTCAAAAGTATTTCTATCTTAATGCGACGAATCTTTAAACGCGATGGAAATTTCATGGTCAAACTTAGTTCTGATCATACCCATGTCATAACAGTATTTTGAGGTTTCGTTCTTATTATTATCATATAAATTCATAATTATTCCTCGACGAACATTTACTGTAATATTGTTTAGAGAGTAGAAAAATATAGCGCGGCATAATAATACAGATCTATTTAGATAATTTAGGTTTTGAATACACACGTATACTAAAGATTCGTGGTGGATTTTTTGACAAAAAAGGATTGTTCCTAATAATGTTTAAGTTGAGCATAATACAAAAACGAATAAAAATTTATAAAATTTGTCTAGTCGGATAAAAAACTTAAGTTGCATTTTTTACATCTTATATAACTTAAACGTATATTTAGATGCATATACGTGATTCCTTTAAAAGATGCAGAACGCTAGTCATTTTCACGAAATAAACAAGTTAGTGGTTTGGACGTACGTAATGTTGATCACTCGACTTTGTTCGATCCACTTTGGACAAATTGTGAATAATTGTAAATTTAGTTCCCGAACGTTTCCCTAAAATCCGTAATGTAAAAAATAAGAGTCGAAGGCCAACTTCACGTAGTCTTTCGTCTCTAATCGACTTTGGACGAATTGTAAATTAATTTACTTACAATAAATCGTAATTAATTGTAAATAATAAAAAATTTAGTTCCCGTATTTGTTAATCGTAAGAAAACCTGTAATTTAATTAAAAAAATTCAAAATAGTATTAAAAAAATATCAATTAATTGTTTAGCATTATCCTATAATGAACAAAACAAAGAATATAAATCATTACCTAATTGATGAGAAATTATTACAAATTAGCTCTTTTGCATAATTTTTATAATATTCGACCTGTTGTAAAAGAATCAAAAAGAACGACAATAATTTTATTATAATATTAATTTTGAAGTATCTTTACTGTATTAAAATGGTTACATAGAGTAACTAAAGTTAGTACAAAATTGTTAAAATAATTTAAATACAAAATAAAATAAAAATCTCTATAGTTATATTGTGTGATTAATTAATTAATTTTCGTGTACAACATAGTAATTCTTAAAGGAATGAAAGATTTTTGAAAAATAAAAACGTTAACGATTAAACGAAATAAAACTTATATTTAACGAATGATAGAACGTATGACATTATAATTAGTTCCTAATAATCTAAAAATAATTAATAAAAGTAGCGTACGTATATAATTATGCCTATAGTTTATAAAAAAACAATATGAAGACAAAGTTTCCACAAGAAGAAAAACGTATATTCTGTATTGTTAAAATTGTTTTCTAAAAAAATATCTTATGACTTCCGGTTAACTCACTGTAAAATAATGGTTATTACATTTTACTATTTGATTTGTTCTTTATATTAAATTATTTCTCGAATTATAGTCAAGAATATAAGTTGATTAAAAAACTATATATTTGAACTATATTAATAATATACTATGTTAATAACATGACAATTATTTATTAAAGAAAATTTTACATTGTTGAATACAACAAAAGTTATTTTGTTTGTAAAGCCTTCGTTAGAAATTCTGTGTATATGTATATATATATATATGTATATATTAATTAAGGCCAATGAGTATTACAAAAAATTTCTTACAAATAATACAAATAAAAGAGTTGTTTTATTAAATTTATTTATTTATGTTGATATATTTGAAATAAAATTCAAACAAATTTGTTTAAAACTATTATAGCTGATTTTCATTTTAACGTTAAATTTTTTTATATAATCGTCAAACAAAAATAAATAATAAATTTATAGTTTTAGTAATTATCAAAAAATTTTGATTTTGTCAATATAGAAGAATTTATTAATTTTTTATGATGTAGTGAAAAGGGTAAGAAAATTCCATGTTAACGAAAATATTATCTTTGTAGTTATAGAAGAAAGAAAATTCGAAATGTTTAATAATCAAGAATTGATTAATTCACTATCAAATATTATATGTGAAAAAATTATCACAAGATTTACATTTTAAACTTCCGTCGAATTTTTTATACATAATGTTCGAAAATAACAGACATGAATGGAAAACAAGTTTTATGTTTACTATTGGATTAGATAAGAAAATAGTGAAACAAATTTCTTCTTCAAATAGTGAAAATTCGATAAAATTCAATAATGAAAAACATATTAAAAAGCTTTTTGAAATAACTTTTTATCAATTACAGATTTGTAGCTAAATTCTTTGTTTGTAACATTTATTTTTTATATTTTAGTTATATTTTATTATTATAAAATAATTATGATATTTACAATAAATTTTACAGTAAAAAAATTTCCATATATATTTTAACGAATCAATACAGTTTTTAATAATATAAAATGTTAATTATATATACCGTTAAATATAATTTAATTTAATTAAAATATAATATTGTCTCAACCAATTTGTATATTAATTTCTTCAAATAAAAATAAAAACAATTATATATACAGCATTTTTAAAAAATTTTAAGTGAAATTGTTTATTGATAGATTTTAAATATTAGAGAGAAAAAAGATCATTTTTTTACATAGATACACACAAACACATATAAAATTTCGTTATTAAAATGATCAGTTTGTTAATTTAATTTATGTTCAACTGTTATGTGAATTATTTTTGTATATACTGTATTACATACCTATGCCGTGAAATTATGTATCCTAAAAATGCCGTAATTTGGTAAGAGTAATTGTTTAATATTTAAAATACATTGGAAAAGTTTTTTTCTAAAGGGAAAGTTTAATTACCTTTAATTTTTATATCAGCGTAAATAGTCGAGGGCTTACGTGAAGTTGGCGCTCCGAATTTTGTGTTTTAAATTACGGGTTTTTGGGCGATTTACAAATTTGAAAACTAAATTAAAAATTATTTACAATTTGTCCGGAGTCGATGGGATAAATGTCAGGAGGCCAACTTTACGTACGATACATTTGGAAATGTTAAAATGAACTCGAACGAGACAAAATTTATTTTTGCTATATTAACATCGTATTTTGTTGGTTATTATAAAAATCGTAGGAATTATAAGGAAGTACAGACGCGGTAAACATAAAATTAATACCAACATATCTGAATTGTAATCCAATTGCTCGAGATTCGTGAAAAGAATTTGACTTACTTATCATCCAATACTCATTGATTTGTCGTTATTTAAAAAAACCGTATTTTCTTCGTATTGTTATAATAATATACTAGTAATATTACATTTAGGAATACCTTCGATGTATTTAATTTCACAGCATAGAGTAAACTAAATATTTACCAGTTGCCGTCGTTCGTCAAATCGAATCCCATTATTATCAGACGGATCTAAATATATACTATACAATATGAATTCAATACAAATAAAACGACACTATTTAGGTATATTATTTTATGAATATTATCATTTCAATTGTAACGGTATTTTAATATTAGAGCATTATTATCATTACCGTTTATCTATTTCAGTTATAAATTTATGTGTAAAAAAATTGCGTTAACCTTGGTAGGTACATTTGGGATAACACCGCATAGTCCCCCACTAGTAAACTAAGCATATTCGTCTTATTTTAGTGGGAGGTTATATTTTTTTTCTCTTAATGGTTTTTCACTTAGTACGATCTTTAAAAATCGTCATATTCAGTTTGTATAACAACAGCAGTGGTTCGTAACAAATTGCTTAAAACACATTCTTCGTTGTTTCTTGAAGTCCGAAAAATGTATAACGGAGTCAATCTATCAGCGAGCGGATCAAGAGGATCGGATTCTTCAATTTCATCGAACGATTCTTCACATTCAATATTTGAGATATTAAATCCGAAATTCTCCGAAAATATTGGTAGCAGATCCGAATCGTCGGCATCGTCTGCGAGTTCTTCTCCAAGTAATTCTCCTAGAAATCATTTCAATTGGTTTAAAAATAGAACACTTTTGCATAAAAATTCTAGCGGTGCAACGTTACAAAATCGATTAAAAAAAGGGAAGAAATAATTTCACACCGAGCATTTTTATATTTGAATAATATAATTATTTTGATGACGTAATAAAAATGTTTTATTATTTCACCCTTTATAATGATACATAATATTTCGCGTTTATTTTTAGTCGTATATAATTTTAAAAAAAATTAATGCATACATAGTATCAAATGCAGTTATTCGATTTCATTATAAATACGAATTAAGTAACGATATAGATAATAAAACTGTTGCTTCAGTACAAATATTATAAAATATTGTTTTTTCGTGTTCTTTGAAGCCTAGATACAGTTTTCCACTTTTAAAATCCCATTTAAATTTCGGCGAATTTGAAGATGTATTTTTTTTAATTGCTTTTGCATATTTGTAATCTGGGACAATTTTTATTTTAGGAAAACCATATTTTTCATCTTTTCGTGTCATTTTAAAAAAATTTTAAAAATTCCGCGTCATTTTATAATTTTTGACATTAGTGTATTATTATAATTATAATTATTATTATTATTATTATTATTATTATTATTAATTATTTTCAATTAGATTAAATAATAATAAGTATTTTAAATTTTATCTTTAATACATTTTTGTGAAAACTTTTAATCGGAATTTGTGTACATTTGTAGGTATAAAATTATTATTATTAATTATAATTATAAAAATAATTACGCCTGTGTTTGTTGTGTACTTTTATGTTCATATAAAATATACACTTTAGGCCTAGTAATATACTAATATAATAATATTAATATAAAAAATTAAAAATAAAAAAAATTATATTTTATATTAAGACGATATTTATGGTCGAATGACATTGATAACGCGAACACATATGGTTTTTAATATAGAAAATAATTTTTAAAAATTGTTATATTATGTTATGTCACGTTTTTTTGAAAAAGATAACACGGTATTCCGTATGCACGAATTATGAATACAACTGTATAAGATCAAATAGTAGTTTTTGTACATAACGATATTACAATGGAACAATGTTGTTTGAGACGTGCATTTTCACATTTTTAATACGAAATCTTGCATCATGATAATAAATGACATCTTTGAACATCTTGTAGAATTATCAGATTTCGGTTTGTTTTTTTGGTTTAAAAGTAGGAAGACCTTTTACGTGTCGTATTGAACTATTCCGAATTTTTAAGTTAAAATTTCGTAAGCTGTAATGAACGTGCTAAATATTTCCTAATTAAGGTAATTTTTAATTATATATTTTTAATATTGTTTTAAAATTAAATCGAAAATTGGTGTTTAATAGGACCCGTAAAAAGTCTTCTTCGTTTGAATAAAAAAAAACGATTAACCAAAAAAAAAAAAATGTTATTCTTAAAACATATATATATATATATTAATATTATATCCACGTAATAATAATGTTTTAATAATTTGTTATATTATTCGTTAATAACATTATGTTAATCATAAAGTAATCTATTAATCTGTGTTTTTCATTGTTACACTATATAGTTTGTGATTTTTAACAAATAAAACTGATTTTTCATCAATAAAAAGTTTAACGTAACAACACAGTTTTTATATTATGTCCTTATAATTATCATAATTACGTAAAACAATGATTTCTACGTATATATACCCCATAATGACTAATATAGGATAAACTTTTTTCCAATTGTTCTGTATTTTGTATAAAGACTGATATTTTTGGTAGGTTTATTATTTTAACATTAACCCATTACTATTTAAATAATTTGACTTTAAAATAATACATTTTAAGTATCTATTAGGTACATAATATTATTCCGTGATAAATTGTAATATTACAAAAGAATTGTCTTTTCTTCGGTACACAAAACTGAAAGGCATATAAAGTCGACGTACGTTATTATAACGTGGTATTGTCAACATTTAAAAAAACTTTCTTACGGAACGGTATAAAAATAATATTTTACGTCATGGAAATGGTGATATGTCGCGAAAATTTTCATAAAATTGTCGGTTATTCCGTTATTGTCATTTATAACATTAAACAGATTACAACAATGCATACTACGTGGTCATTAAACACGGAGTTACTACATACTTTCAATAATATTTACTTCGAAATAGATTAAACGTTCAGTTATATATGTTTATGCATTTGTAAGTGGGTGAATTATTTCACGAACAAATAAAATCAAATTTACCCGTTTTCATTTGATAAAAACGTTAATATTATTAACCGTTATTTTTCAAAATTATTTATATATTAATAAAGCGATTAATATGAAGTATTTTTAACGAGATATTATAAAAATACACAACGAATAATAATTTATTAACAAGCATAATATTATAAACGCGTTATTTATTATTAAATATATAAAATTGTTAAAAATAAACTTGATATGCTATACTGTCCAAATAATAATACGTACCCATAAATTTTTTAAGATATATATATAACTTTTAATAACATTTTTATTAAATTGTTTTAAGCAAAAAAAATACTTTATCTTGTTGTTTTATATAAAAACACTTTAAGTATAGCAGAGATAATTATTTAAACATTTCTAGAACTTCAATAATTTAAAATTTTGTTTTTAAATTAGTTTCATATAGCAAATCAGTTAATTCTAGTTAAAGATCTTGCCACAAACTTTCCATGTTTAAAAAACTTACTTCCACATAATTGATCTTTATATATCATTTTTATCGGGTTGCAATTATTACGATGGAATTTAATCGTTATCCATAATTATTTTAAAAGATAGATGTAAGAATAAAATATTATGAACGTCAAATAATATTAATTTGACGTTTAAATATTCACATAAACCAAAATGTAGACACAAATGTCTTTTATTTTGGTCATCCAAATGTGTCTATTAAAATATTTTGGTGCGAAATCGATTTTTATTCCGATTTACATACAAAGGTTTCATGGAAGGTATATTCAAGATCACCGCCTTACACAGAAATTTAATTTCGTGGCCAATTTGATAAAAAAATTTCGTTTAATTGACAAATCTATCTAAATTGAAATCTTTTCAATTATATTTCAGGTTGTTTAGTTTTGTGAACGTGTCTTATTCAAGTGTGTTTGTTTTTGTTTTATCGCGATAAGTGTCTCGTGATTATTGTTTCGTCACTATAATTAATAAATATGTATGTATATTGCGTTATAACATAAAAAATGTATTAATAGTTCATGCCAGTGAGAAATACAATACGAATACATATAGAGTTTTTGAAAAATAAATTTAACTATATGTAAGTGTATACGTCAATAGACGAAGCATTATTACCATAAGCCGAATCGTATTTTAAACTAGAAAATAAAAACGACAATATTTAAATCAATAATATTAAAAATTGTGTAACGTTTACGAATAAATAAAATTTTCTAAAGAAGAAATTTTCTAAATTTCTTAAATTTTCTTTTATCATTGTCGATGCAACGTTTCCGACTTATTATAAAATAAGATATTTCAAATAATAAACATGTATATATATATATATGAAAATACTGATATTATATTTTGTTCGAATATTCGTAATATATTACAAATCTATTTTATACACTTTGAAACGTCATACTATTTTGAAAAACGTAAAAAACCCTATGAATGTAATATTTAACAAACGATAAGTAGGACGTGTGAAAATTGAATTCGATTAATGAATATTGTTCTCTAGTGACAGTAATAGTATTATTAAATGTTTACGAAATATTTGCGTATTATTAAACCGCCTAATATTGAATACGACGCGTTATTTTCTGCGATGAATATCAATCAAAACGCGTAACTCTTTATTAAAATTAATTCTTGGTACAAATAATGTAACGCACAAAGGCGTTTAAATTATTTACTATTAGAATTGAGTAATACAAAATATATATATTTGTTTTCGTTACTTACAATATAAAATTGATTTAAAAACCACGTTTATAATTAAATTTATATTCATTTTACGTATTAAGTCAATACGTTTTAACGTTCTGTCGTACATTTTCATACTCCGTTAAATTAATTCTTACGTTTATAGAACGAGTATTATCAATATTGTGTATCGTGTACTCATCTAAAACACGTGGTATATAAATTATATTACCTTTCTTAGTAATATTGAACAGAACGTCGAGAGTTTCCCTGTATGTATATATAGCGCATCGGGGAATTATATTTTTGTATAAATACATTACTACCCGCCTATACGATAATACGTTTCGTGTATATTTTAATAATTATTTATTACCTATTTTACACGATATATTTTACACAGTATTACTGTGTAGATCTAATATTCTATTTTCATAAATGTTTAAAAATTATACATAATTCGAAATGACCGAATTATGTAACGAGTTTCGTAACGTTCGGCTAAAAACAAAACTTTTACCGATTAATGTGAGGTATTTTACTCAAAATGATCAACCTATTGATATTCGTTATTTGTTACCATAAATTTATTCATTCATCGCGAGTTTTAAGTCGCTTAGATAATAGTTGATGTGTATTCGGTACAAGATTTAGTTGTAAAAACGTTCGTTGAAATACATAATTTATAAAATGTTTACGAGACGCATCGAAATGGGAACTTTTTATAATAAAGTTCAATTACGATAAAAATATAAAGTATTTTTTATAATAAAATATATAAGCTGTGTTTTTATGGCATTTAAGAAGAATAAATGGCGTTATTCTTATTTAGTTATAAATAAAATGTCGTATTATTTAATTATAGATATTTTTATCGGGCGGTTAAATAATTAACGTATTTCTGATCAATTATTATAATTTTTAAATAAACGTATTATTAAACGTATTAACGTACGAATTAACTAAAAAATTATATATATTTGTGACATCAAATGACGTTTTATGATTGAAATTTATTTATACAGGAATATTTGTTATATTATAATACGTATGGTAGATAAATAAATAGTGTTGAGAATATCGTTTAAACGGTATCGACGAATAAATAAGGCGCAAACGGAAAATATTGAACATTTAATCCGAATATGAAACGATTATTTTAAATCTTGTAAAACTAATTTTTCGTTTCGGGAAATACATAACGTTAATGATAGATATTCTGTTGGCGGTTTGCTTACCGTTGTACTCGTACAATGCTGATACGTGACGTTCATGTTTTAAACGAACATGTCGATAAAAATATACCGAATTCCAGAGTATTATCTGTCTATTAAAAATTGTTTAGGTTTTTTATTCGACCGTTGATTTTATATTAACGTAATATTTAACGCGATGTTATAAAGACAAAAATTCGCGCATACATCGCGAAATACGTTCACGGAATGATCAAATAGTCTTCAGTGTAATCGTATAATTACGTGTTATTGAAAACATTGTAATCACGTTTGGTTTATAATTGGTTATATAACAAACGAGAAATTTTAAATTCGAACTCGGTTAAGTAACTAAGCGACAAAGCGGACGGCATAAATTTTAATTATATTTACTATAATAAACATCGTTACAGTCGTTATTATTCATCGTGTTCAGCGGACGATAATTTTTTCGCCAAAAAAATACCAACCAATTCTATATATACATAAATATATATATTTGTAATAACAATCATTTTACCGATGAAAAATATTAGAAATACTTTTTATTCGTATGTACACAAGATAACTGTTCATTACATCAAAACACGTGTTTGACGGAATCACTTATTTTTGAACAGCGCAAGGAAATGACGAAAATAACATTTATATTTATATTTGATTTTATTAAAGACCAACGTCACAACCGGCCGAGTTGAGACAATACTTAAAACTTGTCTATAAGTAGGTAAACTAACAATCGTGAGGCGTATATTAAATTGCCGACGTTTGACTCCTTATAAGACAATTGTAAAACAATTCAATTGTTCGGCCATAGTAATTATATTTATTTAAAGTGTTCTGTCCAAAATCTAATCGTTAAGTAGTGTAATTTATATATATGGGTGTTAAAAATGACATTTACTGTACTGTATTCTTAGATATTTAAGATAGAACGACATAAGTTTCGTTCGAATCTATAACGAAATTATAGTGGTACAAAGCGTAGTAACTCAAATATCAATATGAAATTAAAAAAAACCAATTTATATCAATTTAATATGAAACAATTGTATAATGTTTTCGACATTCAGTTACTTTTGAAAACATCGCACTTACGGCTAATTATGTCGTACGATTAATGGCATTCAGGTTATTACAAAAACTCTTGTACCGGTGTCGTTAGTCCGGGAATCGATCAACGATAATAAATATAGTTATATATTTAAACGGTAATTGGAGACTTACAAATGTAATATACGATCTTGAGCGTACAGCCATCGACATTGTCTTGAAACACGAAAGTACGAAGATGTTCGTGAGGAATGTTAATAACACGAAGGGTTTCGAGTCCGTAAAAATGGCAAACCGACGTTTCAAAAGAGTAAAATGGTATTATGAGTGGTTTAATTGTAAGAAAACTGATAACGATGTTTTTCTACTGCCAGTAGTTTATTATCGAATAACAAATAAGCGTTTCGATTACTATTAATGATTTTTGTTTTATTTTTGTGTAGAGCACATCAAGTATAATAACTCAAATTTGTTAGTAATTTTTTGGAAATAGCTAACTGGACCTTCATGAATCTAATTTTGACGTTTGGGATAATGTGAGTATTTTCTTTTCAAATTTTAACAAATCCTATCCGTAACCATTATGTTCGAACAAAACGTAATATATTCATATGTTTTATTGTTATTATGTAGTAACCTATTATTTAATCGAACTTTTTGATTAAATAACTTTTTTAAACGACTTGTTTTTCAGATTCGACATTTTACGTCAGAATTCTCCGATCCATTTTTAAAATTGAAAATGAATAAATACGAATATGGAATTGAAAAAATGAAGACGTTTTTTTTTCATACCGAATTTGGCGATTTTTCGATAAATAAGAATTATAACCGACACAGGACAATTTGTAAAGTATTTGTAAAATCTATTCATACGCTGATATTCCTCGAAACCCATAAATCGAAGTTTTACTCGTGAAATGTGATTATCAACAGGAACTAAAATTATACGTCGCGTTCAATCGCGAGGTGCGAAACAAACGAAAGTAAAACCTCCGAAGTTTTATCGTGTACGATAAATCGTCACATATGATTTACAAGGCGTATTTAGTTCGCTTCTGCGGTTTTTAAAAACGTTCAATTTGATTGGCGCGAACGAATTATTTGCTATTCGCCGAATAACTAGCCATATTTATTGTCGCGATGCAATAGAAGAAAAAAGAAGCGACTTTTCGAAATGTCGTTTGTGTAACTACTAGAAACTCGCGCATTATGCGGACAATTGTCGAAGCGCCGCTGATACAACAATAGTAAAATGAACGTTTACTGTGCGCGTTCGATCGATAGGGTTTCGCAGTTTTCGAGCCAAATAAACGTTCAATATCCGCGCTTAGCATTTGAAATACAGATACGGTACTTTTGCGAAACGATCGGGACCATTTGTTATAATATCGCGCGATCCCCGCGGGCCGGTTTAGAAACCGTAGAGCGACTGTTTATAACCGATTCGGAAAATTTCTATCGGTTCGGCGGAGCTAAATTACCGCGATGCGAATCCATTATAACGTATAGCCTACACTCTGTTGTATATATGTATATTATTATTACTATTATTAAAGCCTGACATAAATAAGTGTTAAATCCGCACGAGTACGAGTGAAATTTTACATTATTTTTCCCAATTTATTTTACGAGTTTTTTAATATCCCATCACAGTTGAAAAACTATTTTGGTATTTTTCAACGTAACTCACCCACTTGTTGTCTTTTTAACGTGATTTTTTATTTTATTTTTTGGATTTCTTAGTGCAAAACTACAACGAAATTTATTACATATTTTTATTGCTATAACATCCGCGCAATAATTACAATCAATGATCCAATTCTGTAGTTTCCAAAATTTTAACTAAAACAATACTTACACTTAAGTACAAGTTTGATTTTAAAATATTATTATCGAATAGAATTGAATTATATAAATAAACGACCGATAGCGTAAGTATGCGATTATTGAAATATATATCACTGAATCGATTTTAATTAGAGATCGGAAATTGTAAGAGTCGTATATTCTTCTATATGTCTTAATTTAGAGCAGATAAAGCTAAAAATCCGTTCTTTACAAAGAAGCGTTTATCAAATGGAAGTTTAAAATGTACATTTTACATATTTCCTCAATTTTAGAAAAAAAGTGCGTAATTATTAATTTTCATATATTTAGCTCTCTGTCTTAAAATAATACACATAACGTGCATAGCACATCGATTACACAAAATTTAGAATAAATTTGTGTGCATCAGTCTTATGTGGACCAACTGAAGTCAAGTGTAAAGAGTGTTTTTTAAAAGCGCATTTACTAACTTTATCGTTCAAAAAAGTAAATAAGTTATTTGTGAAAAAAGTTTTACAAGAAAAATAATCCAAATTTCGTTCGAAAATCAGTTAATTAATGCTTTTCTGTTTGTAGAAATCATTACTATCTATGGACATTATATATCGTTCGTGTTCCCTATGTACACACCTAATGAATGTTTTAGAAAACATTGTTTGTGGAGCGTTTTTTAAAAATATTTATCAACGACAAACGTTTGCAAACGATTTATTTTGATTTGGTGAATAATTGAAACGAATGTCGATCGATAATCATTATGTTGTCCATACGGGCACTGTTTTTTAAAGCGTTTATTATAAAAGTGAAAAATATTTAATCAAAATAAAATGGTTGGAAAGGTGACTTTTGCAACACAGAATGATTCACAGCGATGGAAAATTAGTTTTAGATTTACGCGTAAGTGATTTTTTTCAGTTATTTTACAAAAAAATGGGGTGTAGGTTTGGGATATTTTTAAAAATTCAATCCATCCAAAAGTTCGTAAAAATGTTGTAAATTGTCGTTTGAAAGCGTTCATCTAGCTCATTAACGTGATGCAATACCGATATTGATACATTAATAAATTAATTGTTTTTCGAAACCTAAGCACCCGCACGAAGATTTTCGAATACGTGAGTTTGTCCATTGACGAAAAACACTTTTGTGAAAAACGACGCGACCCTTCAATTGAACGTTTCCGGACTATACTGGTAATTGACACCTAATTATAAAACATACATACTTCGCACACGTAACACCCAGCCTATAACTTATCGCGTTTTTTCCCGCGATTATTGCGTCGGAAACGGTTTGTTTTTTACACGACGTGTCTATTTTGTACGCTCCTATGCCGTCGACGACTTAATCCTACAATAAAAATTGTCACCTCGCTGCTAGTCGGTCGCCTTTCTCCTTTTATCGCGTAATTTTTGTAAGCTCGGGTGGCGCAAAACGGATATTACATGCCGTTCCGGATTCCTTACTAACATTTCTTAAGCCGTACTAAAATACTTTCTAACGTGTTACTTTCCACCGTTTGCGGGAATTATAATTTTCGCGTTCCGCCTTCGTTCGATTTTCATTGTTTTTGTTGTTCTCGCGAAACGCATTAACAGGGGAGGGTCTGTGTCACCGAAATATAACACGTTATACTAATATCGGATAAAGATTACACGTCTTTGCGTATATTTCAGTTTTTTACGTTCGTAAAATTAAACTACACGAACGTGTGTCGCCCGAAATTTTAATATGATACATTTACTAATTGTATCGCCAGACCCTCGGATTATTATTACTTTATTAATACTCGTGTGTAAAGATGAAAATCACTAGCTTACTATGTATCGGGTATTCGCAGGCTTCTAGGCCGTTCAAATGAACAGGTCCATGCTTCACACCGAAACTCCTTAACCTCCGTGGCCAAAGTCCCATAAGTTACATCCCATTCGTTATTGCTATTTTTACATTCGTCACTAAGCTTTTTTGTGAATACAATTGAAATATCGTTGATAATTCACGTAACACTCACTGTTGAATGTTCGACAAGAAATGACGTAAAAATTTCCATTAAATTAGTTAATCTTTGTTCGAGATAATCTTAATTACTTGACCGACTTTTTTCAACGATAAATTGGTCGTAATTTCTGGATCATTTTAGACTCTAATGTAGGAGTATTAAATCTATGGTCCATATTCTAGATAAGTACTCGGGAATCAACAGTGTGGCTTTGGATTTTTTCAGAAAAGTTAAAGTAGTTTTTGATAAACTTTATATTAAATGTTCTGGCCTTTATTGGAAAAAATGAAACCTCGATTAATTTTTCCATATAAAATTGGAAATATTTTTACTTTATAAACGCTTCTTTTACCTGAAAATAAGTCAAATTTTTCAAAAAATGTTTTAACGCGCAAATATTATTTCGAAAAATTATTTTTAAAATTATAACAATATAAAATAACGAGTTACGGATCTAGCAGCTGATTTCGGTTGTTATTCGATCAACGATTTTAAGCTACGCTAGCCGTTTAATATAATTAACGAATAAGATAAACATTTATTATAATTATTTGTGTTGAAATATTAAAGAAGACAAGTGTTGTCCATATGAAAGAAATTACCGATATTTTTTTAAATTAATAAGTTATTTTGAATTACATTTCAAAAATCTACAAGGAAAATTTAAAAACATAACAAATATAGCGGCAACTAAATATAATATTCTACTTGTACCTAATGTCAAGATAACCCGAACACTCCAACACGAATTAGTTTTCGTATACGCAATGTATACGAATGTATGTCTTACATAATTTACTTATATCAAAACTTAAAATGCTTACTAAAATTAATTGATAATGGTTAAAAAATACATTCTATATATAATCAAAGCATGTTATTTGTTATTGATCTTTGTGGATAATATTGCAGAAATGTATTATATTTTTACAATCGTCTCTTTCTTATTAAGTAGTATTTTATGCATAGATAGATATCTAATACCAATATTTGTGCAAAATCTGTGTAAATTTGTGCAACTAAATTGGATTCTTTTAGTGAATCGTGTTATACAATTTCTAAAATCAAAAATATAAACATATTTATAACTATAAGTACATACATCAATTGCCCTCCTAAAGTCACTATTATTATTTTTTTGAAGAATATTGTAATGTTTGATTTCGGAAATTATACACCATCGATTCGTCAAAAAATATAATAAATAAAATTATATATTTAATTACCACTATAATATTTATTTATGTCTAAAATTCGATCGGAAATTATATGTCGAATATATGAAATTAATTTAAAAAAACCAAAATTTTTTTAAACAAATGTTTCAAAGATCCGTTTACTATCGAAATAATTATACAGTGTTGGTAGTACTTAGCTTCAATAGCTTCTTTTATTCAATTTTTAATTTACTTAAAGTGAATCGATATTATATGTTTATCGTTATTATGTGTGTATATATATCTTTCTTATTTTTGTTGAAGTATTGGCTATAAGAAATCTCGTTTTATTTATTATATAGGTATATTTTTGAGTGACCTCACTAGAAAATGTTGTCTTAAACATTCTAGTTTTGGAAACTACGCTTTGGCTAATGTTTTCTTTCGAAGTATTATTATTACCCGACCTAGTTTTACATTCCTAATTATATATCCTTAATTGTTGTTTATTTTTCTACGACGATCTTCGTGTAGTTGTTGTTAACAACGCTAATTCCATTCTATATAAGTCATATGTATAATTTTAACTACAATTATATTATTGAAAGAAAAAAAAACGTTTCATACCAATTCTTCGTTACAATCGAATACAATATATTTGATTGTACCAGTACGTTATTTTTATGAATCTATCATTCATGAATTTTCATTGATAACTGGCTGGAAAGTGACAAAACGTTATAAAATTGATTAGAATATAATCATCACTTTAGGATTACTAAAACATACCTATATATACCGTATGATATTATATTTCAATTCAATACTGATTTCGGACAATAATGTATTGTTATTTAATTATACAAACATACGCGTGAAGTTGTGTAGCCAATTTCTATATTATTCCATTTTGATACGTACGTTCATTAATGGTTAAGGTTTCGTAAACAATTATATACATATTTGGAAACGGATACTATACTATAAGAAATTTTTGGTCAACAACACCGTTGCCCTGATCCGTTAAATACGAATTAGGTTTAATTGTGACGTTTATATCCGATACACTTTATTATTCATTAACGATCGACCATTTAAACGTTTAAAGGACGTTTAACGATTTTATTTTTGTTCATAACGGTAATAATTACCCTATAACTATTATACGATTTTATTATTGAACATCTGTTAAAAGTCGGTACATAACTTTAGATATGTATATCAATTATCAAATATATTATCTCGACGTGACCCGTAAACGTTTGTACGTCGCTTACGAATTATATCATCCAATCTCTATACGTATTCGAGGACGATTTAAGAAATATTTTCGTTTATTTTAATTGTTCAATAAGTATACTACATAATAATCTGGGAAAGTGTTCGAATGTTTCATAAATGTTCAATGCCCAGAATATGGTACACATACATGAATGCCTATATTTATATTTATATTCATTTAATTTATGCGCGCGAATCATCGATGAAAAAAAGATTGAAATGTGCAGGTGGTCGTTTGTGAAATTAAAATGGAAAAACTACAATTATTCTTGGAAAATCCATCGAACGACGCAAATCGACGCCATCATATTCCCTATGAGAGCAACTATCAATTATTTTCAACGTAATAGAAACTAACAGCCAATAAAAAAGTTTTTTAAAAAAATTTTTGAAAATTAATCTAGCTTCTATAGGCACACTTGATTCTCGTTTATTTTTTCTAGTTAATTTTTTTTGGGGGATTTAGCTACAAAATATGTTCAATTAATTGTTACTAATAATATAATAAAAATGGAAATAATATACGTACATAAATGAAATTATAAAACATATTTGGCTTTCTTATTTATAGAAAAATATAAAACATTCGGAAAAGACTCATTAACATTACGATAAACGTTGTTTTTAAGTTAAATAATTACGTTACTGAAATAAGTTGATATTTATATTTCGTTTTACGATCTATACAAACAAAGTTTCATTGAGGTATAGGATACTTAAAGATTGTCTATAATAATTTCTCGGCGCCTGACTGAGATTATTAAAATACTGATGGTGTTCGAATGGTGTTTGAAAAAAATGGTATAGAGAATTGTGTTAAAAACGTATTATCATTAACTCCTTAGTTGAAGTCAATTGAAAGCTCTAATGGTTCTTTAAAACAATGCACAACCCGAAAACTCTTTTGTTAGGGTAATAGCTACAAATATTTTAATAAAATGTTCGCAATAAAATCTTAATAACAGATAATCGAATCTAATGCAAAACGTATCACAGTTATTTATAAGTATTTGAATATCCAAAAAACATGTTTTTTGAACACAATAGTTTCATTAGGATTATTTTAATAAAATGTACGAAAACTAATAGCGTCCCTAATTATACAATATTTAATAAAGGCATTGGCGTATTAACAGGAAGGGGGATTGAGGTAAAACCCCTCCTGAAAATTTTAAGGAAAAATTAATTTCTTACGAGACATATATTTTTAGTCAATAAAAGGAAAAACTGAAATAGTTTTAAACTTCAACACATGTTATAATACAACGTGATTGTTAAAAATGAATAATCTATTAAAGCTTATTACGTGTCTTGTTTCTTTAGGGTCATCCGATTTATTTATTTAAAACTTTACCCCCAACCCGAAATTCAGGTCTAAGTACGCCACTGAATATACGTATTATATATAATATCGGATGACCGAGCTTTGCTCGATATTTTTTTTTTAAACACGGATAAAACGACGTTTTCTAAAAATTAAACCTAGCTAGATCGATTTATCGCCCTCAAATTTCAAACTTTTTTTTTCAACCAGTTGTAATTGTTGTAGACTCTTGAGAGGGAGTTCATACATACTAAATTTCATGAAAATTGTTGGAGCCGTTTCCGAGATTCAGTATATATAAATACAAGGATTGCTCATTTAAAGGTATTAGATTATATTATATTATACGTTAAAATTCAATAAATTATTAGTGATTTCATTATATAAGCAAAATATAGTTTCGCAAGGTCTAGGTTTAAAATGAAACATATATGTCTCAACGTTATTAGGATAACAAATATATTTATAATTGTATTTTATCGTTAGTTTAATTATTAGAAACGTACGAAATAACGAGTAAATACCGAGTTTTCAAACGTGTTTTACTATGTCGCAAAACTATAAAAATGCCGTATTCGGTACTATTTTGTTTTCTAGTAACTAATATAATAAGATGCCTTATCGCAGTTAAATATTATAACAATAAAAGCACGATGACGATACGTGTGTGAAAACTGCGTTCGAAATATTATGTATTACGTTATTACACTGGTAGGTATAATATAATATGAAAAACGAAAAAAAAAACGGTGGCGGCGGTGTGCGACGTACGACTTAAAGGTGTCCGGGCCAGCATGTCGATAAATTTGCATATAAGTCTACGGCATGGAGGTGTTTTTATACACACACACACTAAATTCGCACGTACTGAGAATGCAGTCAATCTTCTATATCTCGACAAGGCGCGCGCGCTTGCACACGCACGATTTGATTGCTTTTTTTCTCTCATCTTTCCTTACGTTTATATATAAATATATATATATAAAAATTGTATACATATATATATATATATATATATATATATATGTATACAAATTTTTACTTCTTTACCTAGTTGTCTGTAACTTTTTTTCTCTTTTCTAGAATATTTTATTGTTTGGTGGCTGCGCGCGAAGTAAGAGTTGGGGACATTTTGCGATCCTGGTACTCTTTTTTTTACGATTACTTACCATTTATTAATTTTTATATGTTATCGTCGGTTGCGAAATATTTACATATATGTTTTTCGTCACGTTTTTATTTATTAATACTAATATTACTCTACTTATATTACAAATTATTGTTATATATATGTATCCATAATTGTATTATTTGAAATTTAACGAGGAAAAACTTAAGGCGTCTTAATAATATTTTTCACCTGTGAAACTATTAAGTATACGCGCATATTTGGTTAATGTTTGTAGTATCATAAGTGGCGTGTCCAAGAATTTTACACGACAGGGGAGAGGATATAATTTTAAATTAACCTAACTTGTCAATATTATTATTCTCTTACATCTTTAGGTTTTAAACAGATTAGTTTTCACGGTTTTCACGGATTATTGGTTAATTAACAAAAATCGTTGCAACTTGTAAACCTTTGCTTGGAGTCCGATCATCAACTTACAAATTTTTAATATTTTCTTCAAAAAAAAAAATTTTTTTTAATTATTTAACGAAATCCTTAAGCCGTATGTCATAATTGTCTGTAACTGATCTTGCAATCAAACACATAGGACAGGATTGCAGATTGCGAAAATACAAGGAACTTACAGGAGGCCTTCAGCGAACACAATGATACACTAATAATTGATTACCTAACTAAGATCAGGTTCATAAATTACCTATAAAATTGTGTATAATTATGACATTATTGTAAAAAGAAGCTAAGTGTAACGTATAAAAAGACTAATAATGACCTTAGCTGTTAAAGCATTCAAAATAAATAAATAAATAAAAATTCAATTTTTATTGTCACTTAAATTTATATATAATATCAAGTGACGAACTTTGCTCGGTATTTTTTTTTTTTTTTTGGTAAATTGTTTTTGGTGAAAATTATATTTAGATACGAATTATATACTAATGAAATAAGAATAATATTTTTCGATATTTCCGAAATAATAATAAAAAAATATGAAATCGTTATTTAAATAAAAAATCACGAGTGCAATTAGTTTATATTTATTTATTATATTTTAAATAAAAGTCTTCCTGGCTTAGGGACCACCCGATTTACCACCTGAACTGCTCCCGCCATTTGGATGGTAGCGAAATTTACCTTCATATTCTAATTCTAATATAATATAATATTATATAATATATATATATATTATTACATAATATGTTTTTCATTGCCTGAAAACACGGATAAAACGACGTTTTCTAAATATGAAACCTAGCTAGATCGATTAATGGCCCTCGAAACCCCCTGCATACTAAACTTTATAAAAATCGTTGGAGCCGTTTCCACGATTCGGATTTTATATATATATATATATATATAAGTATTTATATAGACTAATGTATGTAAACATATTAAGATTGTTTATATCAAAATGATTATTTTTCATACGTTAAGATTCAAAACGGATTTACAGGAAATTTCATTTTTTGTCTTTATTGTCCTTATAAATGTTCAGCAATCAATATTTAAGTATCCTAAACTCAAATAGAAATGAAAAATTTTAGATTATATGTGTAATATGCACAGTTCGGGATTATCATTTTTCCACATGTTTCTTCCCATAAACAAATTTTTTCAGTTAATATGTTATTCGCTTCTTCAAGTAATCTGCATATGTATAGATAAGAAGTTTGATGTCTTCTTAGTATTGACGTTAATTTTATAACCAGGTAAAGCATATATAAAACTATTAAGTAGATCATATTATTTTAAGATTATTAAAGAATCCATTAAAAATCGATCATAATTTGTACAAAATTCTTTTATTGATGTATTCTAAAAA
>JAIPRN010002851.1:0-26167 GCA_025469175.1 Geopemphigus sp. TES_GeoC_2020 | reverse complement strand
CAGTAAATAATAGGGTTAGAATCGTCGTTGAGACCCGGGAATGGTCTCAAATGAAAGATCTCGACGAGACGAATTCAAAAATGTAAACAAAACTTAAATCGGTTATGAATTGACGGAGTTATGCAAGTTTGAAATTTCACTCGTTCCCATATATACGATAAAAACGAAAAATAATTTGTTTGGATGGTTAATATTATCGTAAAAATTTCGAATTGCTACGAGATAAGCGTACGATAACGCTCTTGCGTTTGGTGTGATAATATACAAGGATTTGTGTATAATTGTTAATGAACAATAGATATATGTCATTAGTCACTGTAAAAATATTTAAATATATAACTTTATCAAAACAATATAAGAACATATGACTTAACATGAACTTATAAAATAATATTCCAGAACGGTATGTCATCATCATCATCATCCTCGCCTTATTCCCATCTATTTGGGGTCGGCCACATTTATTTGATCTCTCATCTTATTTGACTTTATTTTTATACCGGCTGTCAACCTGACGCAACCTCATTTGTCGCTTTTTATGACTGGCTGAGGGGCCGTGGAACTATTCTGTATCCCATTCCACCGGGAAAATTCCAAAACGGTATGTCTACTTTATAAAGTACAACGCATGCGCACACTTTCTCAATAATAAATATTGCACAGAGGAGAAAATAATATTTCTATAGTGTAAAAGTATAATATGCTTTTTATTTGGTTTTTTTCTTTCTGCCTTCGATCATCTATATGTCTTTATTCTATCATGACACTCATATCGTGACGTGACCTTGAAATTTTTCCTTCAACGCGCTTTTCAACTTTCACTTCAATAAAACGAACCTCCTTGACTTCACCCAAAGAATCGTGTAATTTCTTTTCTATATATAATAACTGCGGTGTAACTGTCGTGGCTGTTATCGAACATCATTCTATATTACTGGCACAACGAAATTAAATACGATGGACTACAATATTGTATACGGGTACGCTAAATAAAACGAACTACACCTTTGATTTTATATATCGAATAAATACAGTTTATTAATCGTCGTTTCGTCGCCTTAATTTTTTTACGTATACAATATTTTTATTTTAGTATTTTTTTATGAACAACTGAAATAAAATACGTAATATGTTTAATATAATACTAGGACTAAATAATATGAATTACTAATAACCACGACGGGTATACATGTTCTTTTATATACATCCGATACAGTTTAATAATCATTGTCCTTATCACTTATCGCCATGTCACATAAATGAAATTATATTATATCCGAATTTAGTATAATCTATAAATAAAATAAGACCCCCTAATATTACTAAATTCCAAGGGTATATATAATTTTTATATCCATCAAGTACGGTTATAAAATTATAAAATTTTAATATTATAAAATCATCCACGCCACAACCGTTACCTTTAACACTTATTCACATAAAAACAACATATTAAATACGAAACGCTTATAATATAATATTAACCTAATTTCGTCGGAGTCGAGTGGAAATCTAGGAAAAGCCAACAACATATATAAATAACAAATAGTATATAAATCATTCAGTTTTCTCGGTTTCGGCGCATTTTGTCCACATAATCCAATTTTTATACATTCCCCTGCGCTAGGATCAGAGAATCTCTTATGAATTGAACGCGTTTCACGCAATCGGATTTTCACGTTTTGTCATACAAACTTAGAAAAAGTGAATAGTTCTTTCGAACAGTTAAAATTGTCGTTGACAAACGAATTTTATAGTAGCATAAACGTTTAGCGATAATATTGCTTTTGACGGCATTACATTTATATACATAAACGTCAAAAATAAAAAAAATTCCTTCGAACGGTCAAAATTGTCGAAAATGTTCGAATAACATACCAATATATGCGTACGGCCTAAGTCTTGCGTTTTGTATAATTAGATTTAGAATATAAATTTATTCACGGCCGTGATAGCATATTTTGAATTTCAAACTTTGCTTCTTTCGACACGTATAAATTGTTTTACACCCTCGATGGGGCCCTCTCGTTGGGCGTATCGACAATATGAGTCGAATGACGAAAACATACAGAATATGTTTAATTACTTAACTTATTAGTTGCACAGTGACGCGAGTTTGAATATTTGCTATTCGCCATACACACGTTGAGAACGAAAAAAATTCGTTTGAACGGTTAAAATTGTCGTAACTGAACGAATTTTATACCAAAATATGTATACGGCAATAATATTGGATTCGGTGTACTTAAATTTTAATTCTTAGTACAATCGTGGTCTTGAGAGTATTTTTGCGAATTTCAACTTTTTTTTAAACGCGTTCGAATTGTAAATCTTCAATCTTGTGTGTTTTTCAGTGGTCTCATCCATGGCTATGATATGCTGCAATGAAAACGATAATCGTTCGCGAATCGAGTGAATGTAAAAAAAAATTAAAGATTTTTAAAGCGATGTAATATGTAAATGATTCGTTAACAAATATCATATTGTTGTGACCTGATCGGTTGAGCCGATTTAGTCTGATATTGCCATCGCCGAATGGTTACAGCCGTTAGGCAGTAGTTGAATTTGTATTGTGGGTTTATCCAAAAGAAATTAATTCCGTTTAAATGATTATAGTTTTATTGATTATGTTTGTTCAATTTATAACAATTATTAAGTCGGTATTTTAGCACTTAGACATAAATAAATACTAATTAAAAATGTATGTACTCAGGTACGGACAACTCGTCGGTTGTCGTGATAGAACTCGACTGTCGTCGCATATCCAGACCGAACCGTGCGACGGCAGTCATTAATACTCAAGTTACAAACGCTAGCTAAGCAAGTAATTCATAACAATATTTTAGAAATTAATTAGAAATTTTTAATTTTGAAATTCCTGTTAAATTTTTAGATTAGTTCGTCTACTTTTTGTTTTAAGTATGTACAAATCAAGAAATTAATAACGATAGATGCCTACATTTCGCCAAACTGACCTTTGTTCGTCTTGAACAATTATATAAGTAATTGGACATTTCCCGCACTTTTAAATCAGCAGTCGTAAAAAGTTGTCATTAAGATCATAGCTGAAAAGATTTATTTTATAGAATCGTGTTGATTTTATTAATATATATTATTACTGGTGTAGGTTATACGTTGCTAAGCAACATTGTGTACAACACAACAAAATGTTAATATCTACACAGTTTATTGACAATACAACAGTATTAAACTCTAGGTTAACCTTCTAACAACAGATTTCATTAACGGCCAATATATATTATGGTAGTTAATTAATGATAAAAGTAATTCCGGGATTATAAAAAAAGATTTAATCGTTATTTTAACAAAAATAATTTAAAAATGTAAATTCGATAATATAACTGTTTTAAACGTATTACTATTACGCGTAATATTTATATACGATATGATTGTTTTCCAGGAGTTCTACGTGGATAAATGTAGACATAAATTCTCCAATCAATTTGCAAACTTACAACTGTTGTATAATGTTGACTGATATCCATGGTGACAACGATAATAAATTTGTGGTAGTTGATTTTGGTTTAGGAACATCTGATCCACAATTAAAAGTAAGTACATTTTTAAAATAAATTTATATAGACATACTTTATGTGTTTACCTTTATATGCTATATTAAAACAATTTGGAATTGCGTTAGGTTTTCAAAGGATTACATCAAACTCACGTTATTCATTTGAATGATAAGCCATCGGCCATTATAACTGTATATACTGATAATAGCGAACAACATATTCCTTGTAAGGCATAGTTTTAAAATAAACTAATACAATAATATTGGAATTGGGTAAACTTCTAAAATATAATGTATTACTATATATAATACTGTATTACAATAAATTGTAAAATTCTACAATATATTCATAATTAGTTTATGTATTTATTCAATTTTCTTAATTTTAAATAATTATTCATAGTATGGCATTTACTATTTAGAGTTTAACGTTAAAGTTAAATTTTCAACCATACATGATTTAGTTGTATGACACAAGGAAGTCTCGAAATTATTTTTAATAATGGGTTTCTTTTAAATCTACCAATAAGTGAATACTTGCTTACATATTTTACAATTCAAATTATTTTATATTATGAATGTAATATTCTCAGGTATAGCTGTAGTGATAAAAAATGAAATATATTTTTACCGAAATTGTAAACCATATCATAAATACTCAATCCAGCCGACAATTGTACAAGACAGTGAAGAGTGTAAGCTCTGGCAAGAAAGTAATAATGCGTCCGATTTATTGGAACGTTTGCGTATTTTGTCATCGTCCGTTGGATTTGTAAATCTTACATCAACGTCACAACAAATGTTATGTTTAAATGAATGTTATCTTCAAGAATATTTTGAAAAGTACAAAAAAGTTAAACTAATAAAACAAGCGAGTATAATAATTAACCAAAATAATTTCATCTTAATTTTTAACTTAATAAATCGTATTTTATAGTACACAATAACGTGTGTTACGGAATTAAAAAGAAATAATAACAATTTACATGGAATTAGCTGTTTGGTAATAGCGACTAATAATATGATCAATATACTTGATACACAATCATTTAAAATTTTACCCGATAAATACGAGGTAATTATTTTATTATATTATTATATATTATTAATTATATTATTTTTATTAGAATATTTATCGAACGCCTTTTCTAGCTCCAAAAAATTTGTTTATTATTTTAAAATATTTTCGAGTTTTCTGCATTTTTAATGTACGAACAAAAATACACAAACCAAACAAAGAAAATTAAAAAACTTTAAATAGGCTATAAAATATATATTAATATATAATAAATAATGTATAGTTACAGGGTGAAATTGCGTATTTATCTGCTAATGGATTGTATGATGTTGATTATAAAATTCTTGTAGCGACTAGAACAGGTAGATTATATGTTTTTTCAAAATCGTCCATAAGTGGTTATAAAGTTGAAATGACACACGCAATTGTAGCTATAATACTTCGAATAGATAAGTTCATTTGTTGTACCATAGATGGATTACTACAATGTTATACATTAAAGGTGAGATTAATATTAATTATACTAATATTTGTAGTTTAAACATTTACTCTTCTACATTATTTTCAAAATAAGCATTTTAATTTGAATAAAATTACATCACCATCTCCCTCGCCTTTGTATTATCTATTTGGGGTCGACTACCTTCATCCTAAACCTCAATTTGGCCCGATCTCCTATATCCACACACACACACCAACAGTCCTCATATCTTCCTTGATCATATTTGCACACTTCTTCTTTGGTCTTCTTTTTCCTCTTCTTTCTTCAATATTCATTTCCATAACAATTCTTACTGCTTCCGACTCTTCTCATAGCATGCCCTAACTATCTAAGTCTATTCTCTCTTATCTTATCCACTATCGACGCTACTCCTATGCTTCCCTTTATATATTCATTTCTTATCCTATCTTTCCTTGTCACCCCTCTCATCCATTTAAGCGTTAAATTGAATAAAATTACAAATTTTTAATTTACTTGATATTATATTTTAAGGTTTAAATATATTTTAGGAAGAATAGACTTTTACATTACTTATGCGCATTGTACTGCACAGACCAGTTACGCTGAGTTTTTTGTTATTCAAAAACAATTTTCTTTACGAACATATGTTACACTGAAACAATTTGAGTTTACAAAATATTTTCTTTTTATGATTATCATAATAGTCTATATTAAATCAAATATTTTGAATTGTTTAAATTTTCCAATTTTTTTAATGTAATGTTTTATATTTATAACGCATATAGTATATATTTTTACTTAAGTATCAGTGTATCTTTAACATTACATAATTATTATTTTCTTTTAATTAATTAATAAACATTACTATAGTGTGTATCATTATGGAATGTCAAATTACCTGGAGATCCATTGTGTATGGTTAACATGTATATACAGAGTTTGTCACTAGAATTAACTGTTGTGTCATGTATTATGATCAATACCGATCACCAAACAATTGGACTAGTTACAATGTATTCTGGTTCGACGTTAATACATAAAATTACCATGCCTGATCCAGTGACTTGCATCATATTTGGAAAATTTGGTCAAGAAGAAAATGCTCTGATAATGATTTCATCTAGTACGAGAAATTACTATTGTGATAATTTCATTTTGTTATCCAGTTTGAAAATTAAAATAAATAATGATTATTGTTATGAATATATTAAAACTGTTGCCAGGAGGCAATGTGGACATAAAATTTTTGAAACGAACAGCAACATTTGATTTGTGTATTCGTCCAACGTTAACTACACATATTCGTGGACATCTCAATATACCTAAAAGAAGCAACATATTTATTGAACAAACATTACGCGAAAGAGAACATTGTAAGGGTAAATATCTTTACGAAAAATTTCCTATTACGATATAAATAATTTATCTCACTATATTTTGGTTTGTTCAAGTAGAAATGCACGTTAGGACTCAACAAATGTGGCAAAGTTTACAAGTATTGGTGTCTTACAAACGAATGAATTCGATAAAACAAAAAGTTTCCAATCATATTTTACATACATCAGTTCAAGTACAATAATACAAATTCGTAATATTCTGACATAAATATTGTACAAACCTATTTTAGCTTTTAGGTTTGGGACCACGATTCAAAATCCGATTTTTCATAAAAAATTTGGATAAAAAAGCTTTAACAGAGATTAACGTCGCATTTTTATATAACCCTCAATACCATATTATAGAATCACCTCACTGTAGTGTAAGTATGAAAAAATTAATAAAATATGGCCAATATAATTATTATATGATACAAGGTGCCCATAATTGTCCCGGATAAAGAAAGGTATTGCGAGACATTCGTCACTTGTATATATAATGGATCTAGTGACCAAGCAATAGATATTATAGTTAATCATGGAACAAATATTTTGTACAGAGCAAAAGTCAATATACCAATTTGTGAGTGTAAATTATTAATAATTTGTAACCTTCTTAAATTTACTTAATTTTTTTTTTTATTTTGTCCAATTACGTTCGCATATTAATAAATATTATGAATATGTGTGCATTTTATTATAGATAATATTCACAACAATAATGAAGAATCAAACGATACATTATAAATTGCATAGTTAATAATTATTAACAAAATAGCTTGAAAATGTTTTACTTAACTTAAAATATAATTTAATAAATGATATAAGTAATTTTTCTTATTCAATCACATTTTTAATAATCCCTTTTTGGAAATTGACAAAGTTGATTGTGTAATGGAATAGCCAATATTCCAGATAATGAAATCCCAATAGAATCAGAAAGTGATGTCATAGCCATGGAAAATTCTTGTTTATCTTTTGATACCTGGAAAGAAAATACAACAGTATTTGTACTTAATATTGGTTTTATAAAACATAAATATATTTATTAAATATAAAATTACGTACTTTTTTTATAACGTTATGATACGCATTGGCATATGCTGATCCTCCTAATAAACCTTCGAATCCAATTATAGCAAATATTATAAATATATTTGATGTGTATGAATATAATGTTTCAGTTAAGAAAAATATAACATTAAGTCCCTGTAAATAAAAAACGAAAAATAACAATATAGTATTTTGACAATTATACTATGAATATAATAAAACTTTATGTTGGTTGATAGAAATAAACAAACAATTTATTAACATGCTTTTGCAGATTCAAATATTATTTTTTTTGGAAATATGTACGTTTTTAGTTGTGTACTGATATTTCAAACCTACTGTAGGTTCCACTTTTCAAGTGTGCAATTACGGCAGGAAGAACTATATTTACTTTGAAATGTCAGAACACAAATGAAAGCATGGATATTTCCGAGAGTAATAATTTTTAATATTTCTAAATGTTAAATTATTTGTGTAACACTGACAAAAATATGAGTTTGTTTTTATATTATCTATATTAATATATCATATTATCTATCATATATTAGTATCATAAATTATCAAATAGATATAAAAAATACTTTTATTTTCGAGCATTCGATACTTTAATTCATTATTTCGATATCAATATTTGAAAAAATAATATACAATTTATTATTATTTATGTATAGTCTCTGTATAAAACAATATAAAGTAACTGTCAACTAATCGAATAACATGTTCATATTAGTATAAATTATACTAGTACTCCTTAATATATTTTTCTACATGTACATATAATTATTCCATAACTAATAGAAGATTAGCAAATTAAGAAGAATGTTTGTTGGATAGACAACTACATTTATAATCCTATATTTATCTTATACAGTTATAACTGTAAACAACTAATTGAAAGTAGCCTACAATGACTGAAATTATAACTAAAAACAATTATTTTGGATGTGCAATAAAATTTAATACTTTTTAATACCTGCAATATTGTCAAAATCCAAATTTTTTCAATTGGAAACAGATCCACCGAGGTTCTTGAAACAAAAACACCAAGCTGATATATCACTTGATACCATCTATATTGTTCAGCATGAGTTAACCATATATTCTCGAAATAAATCAACTCGAACTAAATATTATTTCATTAATGGGTAAAACGCTTGATTTTAATTATAGATATATCAGTACTTACTAATCCCTGATTAATTAAATATTCGAACAAATACACAAATCCTAACGGTATCATAAATTTCAATAATGTAGGAATATACGATATTTTACTAGAAAAACTTAAATTTTGTGTACTAACATTTAATGAACATTTATCAGCCTGATGATTTTCATTTTTTGGAGGGTGTTCTAACAATATCCAAAATCTACAAAAATAATTTTATGAATATTGCTGTTATAAATAAATAAAAAAAAGTTATAAACTGTGCTTAAACATGTATTATGTATATTGTACATCATAATTATAATAATTGTATACACAATTGTGTAGGTACCATATTGTTTATATCTATTAAAATTTAATTCCATTTTTAAAACTTGTCTAAATTATCCGAATCCAAATGTTTTTTTACGTTTATTAAACAAAATTCTTACGACAATGCCATTAGACTTGGTACCAGAAGTATTAAATACATAGTGGTTGTGGGTGATAATTTTAAAATGCCAGTTAAAATAGCATAAGTTAACGCCCCTAATATACCGGCAGCACCTGTTCCAGAAGACCATGATGTTATAACACTTCTGTAATATAAAATATATAATTTTTAAAAAAATTAAACAAATGTTTTGTATATCATATTATGTATTTGAGTAAAAAATATATATTTCGTTAAAAGTAAAAAATGAAAATTAATTAAATATTGACTTATCAAACTGTCATGCATAATAGTTTTTTAAATCTAAAGTTTTTATGGAAGCCTATAAAAAATAACTGTAAATGTTAAATTAATATTGACCATAATTTTTTCATTAATTACATAAATATACCAATGTCTCTTCAAAATTATAAAATCCATCTACTACATTAAATTGGTAGAAATCCAGCTGGTGAAAGTACAAATATAAATTATGATTCTACGTAATATTATTTAATTTTTAAAAAATGTGTCGAATTTTCGATATTTTAACGTGTTATAAAAAAAAATTACTTATTAAAAATTAATTTCCAATAAATTTTGTTACATAGACATTAATTGTAAGAAAATTACATAACATATAACAATTAATGTTATTACATTAATACTATACTCTATTACATTACTTATCGTTTATTTAGTATCAACATATTATTGTAGAGTATAAAAATATATAATTTACCGTTCATAATTGATCATATAGGACAAAAGGGTTGTTTCCCCTAGACCTGAAGATAAAGATGTTAAAGCAACACCGATTGCAGCAACAATTTCAGATTTTGCTTCTGCAACAGTTATAAAACTAACAATTGTCAATCCAATACAAAGTGACAGTCTTCGACTGTAAATAAAATAATTGTTAATTAAAATAATATTTATATTATAACTTGTAAAAAAAATAGGCTGTAATTATATTGATAATAGGATGACAAAAAAATAAATAAGATTAAAAATGATTAAAATGTGCGTTATATTTAAATATTTTTTATAATTTCTTTATTTTTGGTCAAAATGAACCCTATAAAATTATAATGCAAGTTAAAAACTCAAAATAAATACTATAATAATAAACAAATATTAATCGATTAATAAGTCTGTAGAGAATACAATTTGATTTTTAAAATATAGAAATATTTTACTGTCAATACGTACTTGACGTGCAATGCGAAAAATGGAGAAAAAGTTTTTATTAACAACCCAGGTATGATGTCTGCTAAAAGTATGACACCAGTTGATAAATGATTACACTCTCTCTTATATCCTTCTAGAGTGGTATTGAAACTGACTGTCTATAAAAATATTAATCAATGTAAATAATATGGATAATATAATACATAAAAATAATATTAACTATAATATACAAAATAACTAAAATTGTACCAAGAGTTGTTTGTTGTAGATCATAAATATAATTATTCAAATTTCTAATCATAAATGATAACATATGAGATATTAGCTGTTGCAATAACCACTGGAAAAAAGGTTTTTAATTTCATTTATTGAAACACTAAGATACATAATATTTTTTTGTTTTTCCATCTGGGTGTTTTTGAATTAATTGGAAAGTTTTCTGACATATTACAGATCACATACAGCTGTTTAATGTGAGAAGCATTGATTTTCCAAATTTAGTCCATAAATGAAATGATTGTCCCTGTGTTTTACTCATGGTCATTGCAAATGTGAATCATAACCGAAATTGCAAATGTTTGAACTTAAATAACATATTTGTCAAAATCATTAGGATGCGTAAAAACAGTATATCTTCTTTGCATTTTTTACTTAAAATTATAACTTCAACGTTATTGGTTATAATTTTTTTTTACTAAAAGCCTGGTAGTTACAGTTATGATTGATTGATTTTTCACATCACTTTAAATTACGTATAGTGTTTGTCTAAACCAACTATTTCGGATGAATAATTTCCAGTCTCGCTTTCTGTTACTTATCCATTTCTTTCTAACCATCAAGTTCATGATGCCTTTTTCTTTCATACTGAGATGTAGTTCGACCAATCGCTTGTAATTAGAATTGTACAATTAATTTAATGGCGAAAGTAATTTTATGAACGTAACCGATAATTAAACCAACACCACTAAAAACACACGAACTAAAATATCGCGGTTTATATTTGATTTAATTCCGATGTCCATGACGACGTATTGAAGTAACAAATAAAACACGACCGTCTCTTATTAAGGTATACGCGTTGTTAACACTGATCAACATAGTTATTATCAAATATTCACCATATCTAAAAATCACTGTGTACTAAATTACATGAAAATTAGTACAAAAACGTACATATAATATATAACTAAACGTAAAAGAAAATATTATTAATCATTGTATTTATTAAATATTTAGCTTATCAATAATTATTAGGAGCAAACAACAAAAATTAAGTAGGATTATACGTTTCTATAGGATATATTTGGAAATTTAGTGTCGACTTTTATTTATATTAAATAAAATAAACGTAACGTACTAATCGGTACGTAGTTTGCTAAATGTATAAATATGTACGATTTTATGATAATATTAATTTTACTTACTTCATTACTATTCAATTCGGTAGATTTAGATTTTAATATGTCATGAGCGCTACTCAACATTACTACGTATCCAAAATTATTGCAAAGGCCAAGGATCCAAAACGATATCAATGTCAATATTTTTGATTTCACTTCTACGACGTCTTCCATTATGGCGTTTTGTTTTTTCAATAAACGATAAATTATACGAGCATTTGCAGATTGGACACTATGATAGTTGTTAATTCATATATTTGTCTAAAACTTGTGTAATAACGAAATTATATTATTTAATCAAGCAGTGGTAAATATGTCTGTATAATGTTGGTATATAAGGTGAACAAGATGATACTATACTATTTTATATTGTTTGAAATCCTCTATACGAAAGTGGTCATAATTAATATGTAGGACAAGGTGAACATATCAATCAACATTTAAATATTTAGAATACATAATAAATGTAATATTACTTAAATTTCTATACCTTTAAAGAATTGGTTTTCAATTACATAAAATGTTTAAAAAAATTTAATTCAATTCCAAAATAAAAATTAATAAAAAAAAAAATTGATAATTTTCAAAATGAGATACGAGTATTCATTTACAAATATTAATTTTGAGTATTATAATTTGATATAAATAATTTAAACAGAACACACGCTTGATAAAATGTAAATATTTGGAATAAAAAATTTTAGATATATGAAATTGAAGTTAAGTCGAAATAATAAAATTAACATAAAAACTTAATGATACTTAAATTTAAAAAACTTTTAAATTATTCCGAAAGAAATATTTATTTTACCTGTTTTTTTTTATAAAATAGTCGTTAATAATTTGTTCAGTTTTAATGAAAGTATAAATGATTTTTATGAGTTTATTGTATATCTATCTAAGATAATAATAATATACAAATAATGTATATAGATAAGTACTTGGATTTTATATTATAATATATCTATTGTATATAATATTCGGAAGTATTTATTATGGTAATAATAATAGTATAAGAATTACTAATTATCTAATAAAAATTTAATACCTTATATATATTTTACATAACATTGTGAAATTTTTAATTTTTACAATTTTATATAATTAATATAACTATAATTTACGTTTGGAGTTATAAATTATGATTAATAGTCTCCACTGAAAGTATTTGTAAATTTATACATACATTTACGATAAAAAAACAAATATTAATCTCATTTTAAGCTATACAATTAACTAGAAATGTAAAGGTTATTAAGTTATTAATATTTTGATATTTACGCACTTATTAATATACGTACAATTTTTTTCAGTATACTGATAATAGATTGACACTGACTATTCACTACAATTTTGTATGTACTGTTATCAATTTATTTTATATAATTATGAAATACACTTAATAACTTAAGTATGTATATTATACGCTAACAATTAATTTATTATCAGAAATTCTAATTAGATTGTTTTGTTATAGATACCTGAATAATATGTTTAATTTTAGTAGGTTGTTATACCATATATAATTAACAGTAATCTATAAACTTATTTTCAATGAAATTATATTACAGGTAGGAAGTATACATACAGTGTGTTTCAAGTGATATATTTTAAGACATTTTTATTGAGCCACATTAATTATAAAATACAAATTTTAATTAAGATTACCACTGAACAGTTGTTGGAACTTAAATTATTAGTCTAAGCAAAATACAAATTATATATATGGGTATTATTTAATGATTTTAAAAATTTCTTGTAATGTTTAGGTATTACATAAACTAATAGGTTATTTATAATGTTAACAATATATATATCGTTCCAAAACCTAAAATTTGACCATTAACATTTTGAAAATATGTGCCAATACATGTTAATTATAAAATATTTTTCTTCATAAACTGTAGAAAGTTATGACAATTCATGGTTTATTAATTCAAAATTGAATAAACTCAAGTACATTTCTTTTCAAAGAAAAAAATTTTTTTTATAGATATTCGTTGTTTTTATACAACTAAAACTGGAAATTAGACTAAGGATATTTAAGAACATCAAAAAATATATCTATAAAACATGTTATATAACATATCAATTTTGTACCATACAAAGTGAGTATGATAATAAATAAATAATAAAATACAATAAAATAATGATAATATATAAATTTTGATATTAAATTTTAAATTAAACTGTAGTTTTCAAAAATTATACCATAATTTCAGTAGTTTTCAAAAAAAATACCAATATCATTTTAATATTTTAATTTGTATATTTTCAATTACATTAAAAAAAGCAGCAATTTTTAAAATTTTATAATACAAAACATTATACAATGTTATGAATGTAAAATATTTCAAATTAAATATTTAAGACATAATTTTTTTCTTTAATTTTTTTGTTTTTTTTAAATTACTTAATGAATTTTTCAACAATAAACAAAATTCTTCTTGGAACGAACTAACTTCATTTGCAGGTATCTATATATAGAAATAACACAAATTAGTAGATGTTTAATATTACATTTTATAAGAATATTAAACTCACCTGAGTACTTAATTTTTTGTTTTTGAAGGTAGCTCTTATTAAACATATTTTACTTTTAGGAACTTCAAGCTTTTGCTTTGAATTCTTCGGCTCTTTATTTAATAACACTAGACAAACAATTTAGGTAATTTTGCATTACAAGTCTATTTAGTGAAATCCCATTTTATAGAAATATTCCAATAAAAAAAAATTGCAACAGAGATTTAAAAATATCTTTATGTAAGAATACTTATACATTTTATTAGTTCTCGCAAAAAATATCATTTTTTTATAATAGAATATTTTTAATTGTCAGTTAATAAGGATTTCACTGTATATTAAAATAACAAATAACTAACATAATTTTACTGTTATTCTCACTGATCCCGATGATCGAGATATATGAAACAAAATGTTTAATTCTTCCAAAAACTGCCAAAAAAAAAAACATTTCATTAAGGATAATAACTAACAAACTTATAAATTAGTATTATATTTACATTAATTAAAGAATTTTTCCAAAATTTTAATGTATTTAAAATATACAGATAAATGAAATTATAGGTTATCAATAAAGCACAGATTTTTATGTACTAAAATATGCCATATTGTATGCAGTTAAAATCGTGAAAATATGCAACAAATATACTACAAAATTATTTAATATTAAAATGAATAACCATATGCATTTACAATTTTTCTTCAGTGAAGCTGTGACATCTATCTGTTAACATATTTTAAAGACTAAGAATGAACGTTTAACATCAACTGATGTTGGGGATAAAGCAACTAAGTATTGTTTGTTCTTGATAAATATCATCAAGCTAAACGTTTTCGCATAATATTCTGCATTAATTTTTCGTAACATTTCTAGATTCTCAATTTTAATTGGAAAGATCATGTCATTTTGATCTAAGTGGTCAAGGAATGGTCCCTTTTTGATCAAGGAATATTTTCTTTTATTTCATCAATTATTGAAAAGCTTTCATGTTATGTCATATTTTAAATCTCTAATTTCTTTATTACTATCATTAAAAATGCCAAATGTATGGATATAATTATTAATTCATTTACAACAGTACCATCTTCATTTATATTCAATTTTTTTAACATTATGTATCGTTCTTTGTCACTTTCTTGATGTTTTTATACTTGGTAAAATAATATAACACAGTAAGTATCCATGTCCAATGCCTACAAAATTTATTTTTAATTTTTCTATTCAACTAAATATTTTATACCTTTTTTTTAAACAATTTGCTTCAATATACAAAAAAATGTTCACCGTAAGTTTCAAACTATTATGATTTGTAAAAATTACTGACAAGCTAAAACTATGAAATTACATAGAAATCTACGCTCTAGTTATCAATTATAATTTATAAGTGTTTAAAAAAACTTAAGTTACTCAAAAGCGATTAATTATATGTAATATAATAAAATATATTATGTATTTGACAATTTTACTTTTTTAAATACCGTCAAATTATAATTCTGATGTGATTACATACATTACATACATTTTTCTAAATGTAAAATATAGTTCTATTACTAACTTTGATTATTAATTAATAAAAACACATTTTTAGTTAAAAAAATATTTAATGTTTACTAATCTACAATGTCATAAACAAATATAGATTGTGCGTTTTCATTCCAACTAAATGAAAAACAATTTAATGTCACAAATCATTTGATTATAGAAATAAAATTACAGTTAATTATGTATGACCTAGACTTTTATAAACAGTCAGTAATAAGTAACAATTTATATTATACTAATTTATAGTGTGATTTGAGAACATCGTTTATTTTATTTAAATAAAATTACGGAGTTATAACACACCTTATTCAACTTCTTTCATCGAAAATAAATAAGTATAATATAGTTCTTGTATAAGATTAAATTCTTATGAAATTAAATGCGAAATATTATATGATTACCAACTATTTTTATTTTTTACATGATATATTCAAAATAAACTTTAAGCTAAATCATATATATATACATACAAGTACTAAAAATAAATATTTACAAGTAAATTAGATTCTTAGGTAAGTACACAAGCAGTTGAATAATAATTATTTATATAACAATTAAACGTATGTAAAAAACGATAAAAGCTTCTATAATGATAAAAAAACTATTTCCTAATTAAATACACTTACTTTGGTTTTTTCAAGAAGCACCATTTTTGATTACCAACGTTAATACAAACGAGAAATAAAAACTAAATGATGACTTCGAATGTAAAAATGTGTAGTTTTCGTATTTTTGTCGGATGACGATTCATTGTTGATAAAGGCTTGATAAGAATATTTGTAACACTGTCATAGGTAAACACTGTAGTATCCATAAAATACATTATGGTACAATGTAATGTGTAATGTATCATTAAATATCTATAGTAATTTTCCTGTTTTTGAGTAGACTAAATTTTCTTGAAGATAACATAGTACGTAATTGATATTGATAACAGTTATACAAAAAAACGAAAATATCCCGTAGGCTGCCCATAAATCGTTATATTTTAGTCATATTTTTAATATGATGTTTTATTGAGTTGAAGTACAAATGAATAATATTACATTTATAGTATTTAGTTATATTTTGATTTTGGTAATAATATTAATATAAAAAAATTATATTTAAAAAGTTAGTAATTAATATACATCTATTATTATAGAATAGTATATTGTGTTCAAATTCTTTAATTTAAATCATAGACAAAGTATTTCAATATTATGGTAAATATTGGTTCTAAGCGCTACAAAGTTAAATTTTGTTTATTAAACAAAAAAATTGATTTATTTTTTCACATTAAGTAAGTCTACTATAACAAAAATGTATAAGTTAAGTTTCATCAAATACTTTTCCACTTGAAAGAACATATAGATAATAAATATCTACACTCACATACACACATATATACATGAACATATAAATATAATCAATATAACTTGGTTTTGATCAAAATCTAAAGTATAACAGCTGATTAACATTTTAAATATTACGTTTGAGTAAATAATAGTAATTAATATTTCATTAATAACAGCAAGTCAATTATATCAAATTGATTAAATGAAAAAAAAATTAAAAACTAATTAGTTTATATAATATATATGTACGTGTTTTAAATGAATACAATATACTATAATTAATTAATAATAGGAGAGTATTTTATTGGTTATACATTTTAGTTACAATAACATGATAGTAATTACAGAATTTTAATTTCTAATTTCTAAATGTAAATCTAGATTTTTAGTTTTTAGCTAAAAAAAAAATAATATTTTTTGTACTTAATAGTTCTAGAAAAATGTAAATGTTTTTATAAAAACATAATTACTAAGTATAATTCAATATTACATAAAATTATTTAATCAAGACCGAATTACTGTTACATTGATTAATTTTAATACATTAACATAAACACAATCATAGTCACTGACTAACTAAACAAATATGATTATAAAAATAATATATTTTGGAATGTAATAAAATATTACAGCAAGTTCGTACTATTACATATAAATATTGAAAACGAATATAATTTATAAAAATAGGAATATCATAATTAATAATTTAATTATAATAATGGTTTTATATTTAATCACACATTTATGTACGCCATTCATTAACCTACCAGTCAAACAAAAAATAATTCAAGATTATAGTATTAGATTAAATATATTTACATATTTTTATTTTAACCATTTTTTATCAGTCTAAGAATTAATAATATAAATAACTTTAATGTACATAGTTAGTATAACATTTACTTGAATTATTTTTAATAATATAAATCTTTTGTTGATACAATAAAAATCATTTATTAGTTATTGAAAGTATAAATATAAAATGCTTATTATTTGATTCAATGTATTTAACAAACATAAATGTTTAAAACATAATTATATGGAATTTTGTAATTGAAAACCCAATAGTTTGGTAGAATAATTCATAAATATTTTTTCTTATTATTAAAAATATGAGTAATGAAGTGACTTATCAAATTATGTAATTGACCAATTTTAACATTGTATTATATTATATCTAAATATTATGTTTGTGTCAATTATTTTAATTGTATAATGAATGAATTGCGCAAAGTATAAATTATAGTAATATATATCAGAGCAATTATATATATATATATATATAGAATGATCAGAGCTTTTTTTGTAAAAAAATTCAAAATGTAAAATGTATGTTAGTATCCTTAAGTATGATAATAATAAAGATTTTTTTATTTTATTTAAAATTTAGTTATTTCTTATATTATTTATAATAAAGTGTTCAAAAACAATAAATTATACATTACACTACAGATGTTGTATTTGATGAAGGAAAATCCATTGATGAAATAATAGAGCTCGTTTCAGATGCTAAATGAGCATTTATACTTGTCTGGAAAAGAAGAGATTAGTCAATTAAAATATAACATAATATATTGTTATAATTTTGCTCTTATTTTCTTCAACTATATGGTATTAGTCATAACCTAACTGGTTCTTTTTCTTCCTAGTCTCTTTCCCAGCTGTTTGGGGTTGACTACCTTGGTCCTCAACCTACACTTGACCTAATCTTCCACCACATCATTCACGCATACATCGGCAGTCCTCATATCACACTCAATCGCCTTCAACCACTTCTTCTTTGTTCTTCCTTTTCCTTTTCTTCCTTTGACACTCGATTTCATAACTGTTTTTACTGCTTCCAAATCTTCTCTCTTCATAATATTCCAAATCATCTAAGTCTATTCTCCCTCATTTTATCCATAACTGACGCTATTCCTATGCTTCTTCCATATAAATTTCTTATCCTATTTTCTCTTGTCATCCCATTCATCCATCTAAGCATTCCTATCTACACTCATTCTCTGCTCTATTTTCTAGAGTAAATCTAGTATAGAGCTAATCTATACTCGTCAAATCTTTGATTAACTTCTTCCCTATATTCTACTACTAACATTATATCATCCCCATAACATTAAAGTAATATAATAAATTATACTTACTATTGTTCCAGGACGAGCCCAAGTATAAACACATCCATTTTGACAAGATACAATTAAACAATCTTCGCGGAAAATCAATGTTGACAATCTGTCATGAGCAATTTTTTTACAAATTAATGGTTCTAACCGTGGGCATTGATGAAACCGTGGGCAAGCAGTAGTTCCTATTAGTCGCATTGGATCTTGAGTTGGTTTTTGTACACTAGTATTACCATTTTGTTTTGAATTATGATTCATACATCCATTTTGTTTAGGTGTTGTAGGAACTGATGTAATTAATGTAACATGATTTAAAATATCATGAGTTATTTCCCATAAACATAATTGTGTATCATGTCCTACAGAACCAATTCTATAGCTTCCAGGTAAATATGGTTTGATAGATGATGGTTGACTTGTGTATGGATCAAAAGCTACTGCACTAACCCAACTGTAATGTCCTTGACCGCGTGCTACAACCCTCTGTTCAGCAATACTGTATACTGTAATTAAATCATCTTCTCCACCTGCAACTATATACCTGAAAATATAATTTGATTGTCAATAAATATTAGTCTACCAGAAAACAAATAAGTTATGAAAATTTTTTTTAGCGAACCGCTACTTTAATTTTTAGTAAAATAGAAAAAAAATGTTCAAGTTTATATATATATATATTTGAGATAAAAATAAAATATTATTACCGGCTATCAGGTGACCAACAAACACATAGAAAACCACCAAAATAGCTACGAGCCATTCCAATTATTTCCATTTTATCATAATGGAATACTCGAAGAAATCCATCTTGTGATACTATTGCCAAATATATTCCACATGGAGAAAATTCAAATTCGTTGATGCTATTGTAATTATAACCAATAATCCACCGATACATTGGATTTCGTGTGCTTTTAGTTTTACACGTAAATATTGAATATCCGTCACCAGTCTTTAATGGTTGGTAATTTGGGGAAGTATTGATACAAGATAATGTTTCGTTATACAAATATAACTGACCACTAGCGTGTGATACAAGGAATAAATGTTTTGAATTTGGTATCCATTTAATGCATGTAACTTTTGTTTTATCAATTAATTTCTAAAAAAAAGAAAATTAACACGTTTACAAAATATTTTATAATTTATAAATGGAATAAATACAGATAAATGGTTATTTAGACTATAACACTGTAAGAAATTAATTAATTTCAATATGTAATGTAGGAAATATACTTACTGTATATTATTATAATTTTTTTAAAGTTAAATATTATTATGAAATTGAAAAATGAAAACATTATCTATTCATTTTATTTTATATAATTATATCTTATTAAGAAAGAATATTATATTTTAATAAAGATGTTAATATTTTAAAATAAGAATACTTAATATACATATAAGTATAAATTCAAAATTAAAATAAAAACATATCGAAAAACGAATAGAGATAATAGATAACATTCTCATATTTAAGTTTGATAATAGTATCTATATTTCAAATTAAGTAATTTATATATAATATGTATGATTAGCTAACCTCTTCATTAAATAGCAAACTAACATCCTTTTTTATAGGATCAATTAGTTGTATCAATCCTGTTGTAAATCCTATTATTAAAGGTAATGAATTTTCAGACATGGCAATTGAATTGAAATCATGACAAGTTGGGCTTATCCCTTTGTATATTTTTTTGTCCACTGGGTTGGTTAAATCTGCTCCCTGTGGATAAAAAATGTATATATTATATGCGATTATATAGTAATATAAATGCAATTATACAATTTATTCTAATTCGTTCCAATTATAGTTTATACAAATTTTATACATTTTACATATACCTTTATACATACCTACTATTTTTGGTAAAAAAATTGTTATTTACAGTTAAGAACTTAGAATGTTACAACGTAATAATCAAATATGTACCTGAAATAGACAATGATTTTGCCTATAAAATACCAAATAGCAGTATTTTTATAATATATAGTAAAAAAATTAATAATTGTTTGTAATTGGATAGTATTAAATTATTTTTTATAGGTAACATAATATAAAACATATTTTTGTTAATAATAAATTAACTGATATTGCATAGATAAAGTTGTTGCCTATTTTATTTGAAAATTTGCTATTATACATTCATATGTATAGTAAGTTGTTTATTTTTTAATTTTTGAAACTAAATTTCTAATATATTCATATCACTATGCTAGAATTATAACTTTTAAAACATGGGGACAAAATAAGAAAATACAGATTTAATATTAGAGATAATTTAAAATATCACCTTTTTTGTTCCTTTATAAAAGAATACATAGAGTTCACGACCAATGTTGAAACATATCCTATCATCATTTCCATTGGAATCTGAATAACTAATAAACGATACATGTACAGATGTATTGGTCTGCAAATTGTAACCAATTCGGTTTGGACGAGAATATGTAGCCAATGCCAATAATTTGTAAATACCCTCTCTGGTAACAAACTGAGTCTTGAGTTGCTCCTTACAATTACTGTCTAAGTTCATGGACATCATGCACAAACTATAACAATCAATTATTGCATTAATATTATTAAGATATATGATAGCTTGATCAAAAACCAATAAAAAAATGATCATAAGGAGGAATAAAACTCATTGAATTACATAATAAGTTATGTCTGTATTAATATTATAAAATTTTTACCACAACTATATTATCCGTAACAGTAGTATCATTAAATGGAGACCGAGTAACACACAACTGATAGTGAATACTGATCGTAATTATTGTTAAATGATGATATATTTAAAACGAGAAAAAAAATGATATTTGTATACTTTCAGCACATCAGACAATAATAGAAACGGACAATAAAATACAAAATATAAAGCTCATTTTATTTAAAGGTATAATTATTATTTATTTGTTTACTAAGTAAATAAAATATTACGAAATATCAATTCGGCCTTAGACGAAATAATGGCTACCAGGATGACGATCAGAGTATTAGAGTATTATATCATTTATAATAATAAATAAACTTTGGTGAATGTTATTGGAAAGCAAAAAATAGATTTTTTATGACGCTTGAGAGTTGAATGCTTCTGAAATTTCGACGAACTTTGTTTATGATAAGCCAATCGAGATAAAATAAATATGATAAGCCTGGATTATCTTGTACAAATAACAATGGTCAAAATATTGATGTTAGTATGATTTTATTGCTATTGATAAAGAGTCATTGGAAACAATGTTTTAATATTATATTTTTTATTTATATAAACAATCAAAACAGCTATCGATGAATGAATTATTATTTATAAGCCTAGCAATAACTTATTGTATTATATTATTACTAAATTAGTTTATATTTTTTTAATTTTATAATAAAAGTTGTTTTAGTTTTGGACAAAGAATAAAGATATTGTTTTTACAATGACGTGGTTTTTTATCTGTAAAAACTTCTTGTAGAATGAGTACTTTGTTGATCGTTGCGTACGTTACTTTTCAGATGCAAATTGTATATCTAATTGGTATTCAATTTGACGCATTTTATTTTTTTAGTTTTTTTAAGCGTAAAAAAAAATTATGGAAAATGTTCATATAATTATACAAATTTGGTGAAATTGTTAATATATTCATTTCGACTTTTGGTTATACGGATTTTTAAATGAATTTGTACCAATATTTGAATTATTGTATATAATTGTGTAAAATTGATTTGTTGTTTTATTTTTAGTAAATGTTTAAACACATGATATCTCGTTTAATTTTTGTATTGATGATTTGTAAAATAAATATATCTATTGTATTATTAGTATTTATGTATTTGAGTAAAAGTGATAATAAATACAATAGGTTTATTATAAGGTATAACTATTAGCCATATGTCATGAATACTTCAAGTGAAAATAAAATGATCGTAGTTGATTATTGGACTTGAATGTAGTTGTCATTTAAATAAATATGAATAAAAAAATGATTTTTTACAAACAGCCACCAAAAATGTGGGGGCTAATTTTGAAATTAGAAAGGCTAGCTCTCTTTGATCCCTCTATATAATTTAAGCTTAATGTTGTGTACAAAAAAAAAATAGAACTTGCAACCATTATCGAATATATTATTAATTAAAATTTTTGCATAATACAATTTTTAATCGTATTTACTTTAATTTAAGCATTTTAAACATCCTTATCTCATTACGCTTTCCTAAACATTTAAAAAATACATACAGCTATCTATGACAAGGATTATTTTATGCACAAATATTGTTATTATCAAATTATATATTAGTAAAAAATGTAATATAAATTCATGTGCGTTACAATAAATTGCTTAAAATATACGATTAAATTTTATTTAAATGTAAAGTTTTTTAGAAATGTCACTGACGACAATTTATTTGTTTCCTAGTCTGTTTATATTATTCTTCTTGACTAAAAATATATAACAAACAATGAAATTAGGTCTTTCAATATTATTACTAAATAGGTAATAATTATTCATAAGTTGTTTGATTTTAAAATGAAACTTTTATTTTACATTTTTGACTTTTATTACTTTTTTGTACATATTATTGTGTATTTTTCATTTTAGCATTTTATTAGATATTTTCTTATACATACTTTATACGTTTGGAATAAATTAAGGATTCTTCAGTAAAACAAAAATAACTTAAAGAAATAGGAAATTAATTTATTTATTTTTAAATAAAATATTTTGTCGTGATTATTATATTTATTTAAAATAATTTATATATAATTTTTTGTTTTTTCAGAACTTAGTTATTAATTATTTTTATCATATAGTTTCGTAGTAATTAGTATATTCAACAATGGCAATTTGATAGTTTTTGTTGACATCGTTCTGTTTACGTTAATGTTTTCTAATATTTTTGCACTTATAACCGTATAACTGTCTCATTATAGGCTTAACATGAAAAAATATATGTACTTGTTTTAACAAGCGATAACCATTAAAGACAATATTATAATTATTATTGGAGGATAATTACTTGGTAAATTGAATGATCTGAGCAAATGACTGTTTACTTTTTTTGTCCATTTATTACAGTTAATTGTAATAAATGATTGAAGATAACACTCTCCAGTTCCCTTTGCAATTCTTGTATAGAATCTATTTTGCACGAGTGTTTTCTTTATAAATCATACGAACGATATTATTTTCATAGCAATTCCGTAAGTACTTAAATGAAAATGTAACCAATGTTTGTTGTATAATTACATACAACTAACATAATGTTTTTATATTCGTAGAAATAATTTGTTTTCGAATTCTAGGAGCCAAGAATTTCATATCAAAAACAGTTTATTATATATGGTTTCTTATTAAGGCAATAAAATAATTTTGATTAAATAAGTTTGATTTCGTAGTACAACATTAAAAGTTAACGAATGACTTAAATAATAATTTATTATTATACTGAAATAAATAATTTTGGACGTAGACTTTTTTTAATAGTAAATAGTGTTGTACTGTAGTCATTAAATAATACTATTTTTATTTTTTAACTCTTAATTAAATTACATGCTTAAATCTTTTTGAGTGGCTAAATTTATTATTGGGGGCTAATTCCTCTTAGTTCCTTAAATTGTGCTTATGCTTAGATTTATTTAAAATTTTGTCATTAGTTTGAAACTTCTTTTGTATTATTTTTATTATTTAATATAATTTAATTAAATAATAATAAAAAAAAAAATCGCCTAAGTATATAACTGTAACAACTTATTACTATCTGTTTAATATTACTTGTTGAATGAATATTCGGTGAACTCCAATTCATCATTAATCGATACTGGATTGCTATTTTCGACCATTTCGACATTATTTTTTACTTTCTTGGAATTTGTATTTGTTTGTTTAGAATTTAGTCTCGACAATTTGCGTAATTCGAGAAGAATTTTTTTTTTTTCTATAATATTTAATTATCGAAAAATAATAAAACACAATATTGTAAATCAGTAATTTTCGTACCCTTATGTGACACTATATTGTAAGTATAAATTATAATTACTTTTATTTAAATCTTTAAACCTTTTCTGGTTTTTTTTAGTACCGATTATATTCCAGATCGAAGACATTATTGATGTATCAGTCAAATTATTTTCTCCTAATGTTAGATTAACACACCAATGTAAAGGATTAGGTGACTTTGTTTCTATAAAAATGAAATATCGAATTATTACATTATTTATAGAATTTTAGTTTTTCAACGAATTTAAATATTAATAATATACTGTTTACCTAATTCCAAATTGACGAGCTTTGTAATATTTCTATCATAATTTAACAATGGTGGTTCAATGATAGTTAATTTGGGGTTCTTACGCATAATTTCTTCTATTCGCACATCATGGTCGTTTTCCATATTCGGTACATGCATTCGGAATTTACACCCCTAAAAGATGATACTGTAATTTTTTTATTTCTATATTGGTATGTTGAATAATATTCTTACAAACGGATTTTTTATTACTTGAAATCGAAATGTTGGTTCACCACAGCATGGATAGCGACCTGTATTAAAACTATTAGATTATTATACTTTAACTATTTTACATATATTATACACACATACTAAAGATAATTGTATTTTTATAATTTTTTGATTACTAAAAAGAAAAAAATTAATTAAATTTGAACAAATATGCTTGTATTTAAATACTAATCAATAAATCTTTATGTAAGCATTTTTGTATTTATTTTATTACATAATAAGGCGTTATAATGTACATGACGGCAAGACTCAGAGAAATAACAAATTAGTAATTATGTTCAACTGAAACATTTAATTTTAGTGTTACCATAATAAGATAGAATATTAAAAAATAAAATATTATAACGATTAAATAGGTTACTTAGACACAGATTTTAGAGTTTAATTATTATTTTAAAATTTGAAAGCAACGATAAATCGTTTTATTCAAAAAACGAATATGAGTGATGCTAATAGTTTATTATAATTAATAATTTCAGTGAAAATTGTTAAACTATTATATATATATATATATATA
>JAIPRN010002850.1:0-26170 GCA_025469175.1 Geopemphigus sp. TES_GeoC_2020 | reverse complement strand
TTTTTAATTTTTTTTTTTTTTTTTTTTTTTTTAATAAACACGACTTTATTCCCGAGCGTATTCGCTTCGAAACGTTTTCGATTATATCGCGCGGGAAACCAGTTTCAACAGACCGTGCCGACTACTTTAATCGCCAAAAAATCGATTCGAAAACTTTCGCGGTCGAAACACGGACTGTCTATATATATATTTGTGTGTGTGTGTGTGTGTGTGTGTATGCTTATAACACGGAATAATAGCCACGAAAAAATAATCGAAAACGTTATTACCGTATTTCTATTAATTATTACGGGCATTGTGCATTGTGCTTATTCGAATATGGTAAAATATAACGCTTATTGTACGTGTATATATATTGTATACGGTACCCGCGCGCAATAATTATTATTAAACCTATTGTGTATTATATGTATAATAATAGTCGTTAAAGATTAATCGTTGTGTGGCTATGGTAGTTCGGTAATACTAATAACGCGAAGTATTAAACTACTAACTCGGCGTGTATATATATACTATAGTAAGCCGAGGCGACGGACTTGATTTTTTCATCGAGTTTTCGAATTTACGAACGCGTCGGACGAGCCAATTGTGCCCGTACGGTTTTCTTCCGAGTTTATAACATATTAGATAGTAATTTGTTACCGGTCGAAAGACGTCGTAATTACGTTGTTATTATTATCCGGTCATTGATATTAAACGAGCGAATAATATATTATTCGGGAAATACGCAATTATCGTCCATACAGGTCCGAACGTTTATCTTCTGTATATATATATATATATTCGTTCGTATACTCGGAACGATTTTTCAGATAAATCCGATAGTCGTTTAAATATTCCGTACGAAAAAACGCTTTCTTTTTCGTCACCCGGTCGTTTAAAAAACAAACAGTCCGTCGCGTAATATTATCTATACGTTTAACTTTATATAACGATTACGGAAAAGCGAAATGTCTATTCATTAGGTTCGTTATAGACGAATACGTTTATTTCACTACGGTAAATTAATTTTTACCTAAACGTAGGCCGACGAATTGTTTCGTAACTGCGGGCGCGGTAATATTAGCCGGTAGTATTGTGGACGGCGACGTGTATTACGAACGGCCGTCGACGCGGGAGGATGGAAAATTTCGTTGGAATACAGCGCCGGTGCGGAGTTAGACTTGTTTAGTTGACGGATGTGGAGCGCGTTACGGGGAACGTTTTAGAAACGCCAAATAGCTTATACGCACGCGCACAAACAACCAAATCGTCCGTCTTTAAGTTGCTATAAATTCCGTTTGCGAGCTCGGTGACCGCGTACGTCATATTTATACGATAATATAATACGGCTCTTTGCCAATCGTCATCGGCCGTCGTATTTAAATAACGTAAGCGATAGCCCTCGTATTTACGACCGTATAAATCTACACGCGCGGGGGTTAATAACGCAATATATATTTATATGTACGTACGCTACGGTTAATAATAATATTAGTGTTCGGTATATAATAATTACGCGTAGTCGCGTTCGACGCGTGTGTATTTTTAACGTACGTACCGTTTTTTTTTTTTTTTTTTTACCCAATTGGACAGGCGTGGTCGTTCGACTGTTGCGGAGAGAAACCCAATGGCACCGGGCCATAGGAGGAGCGTGTTCCGTGGCGGCAACCGTTGGGTCCAGCAGATAAGCGCTCACATACAGGCACACACACACACGTGCGCGCGCGCGTTCGTCAAGATCCGGACGGTCTACTCGCGCCGCGGTTTTTTTTTCTGTTCTCGTCCGGTACCGGTCCCGTGATATAACAATATCGTAACGAACCGTATACGTACGGGTGGGGGGAATGTGCGCTATGGCGGTGGTGTCCGCAAAACGAATTACGCGTTGAAGTGCCGCACCAGTGGCCGCGTACGCTTGCGTCGATTTCAATCTAATCCGATAATTGAACGAGCCGGTTTTTCGTTCCTAATACCCGCGTAATCCGCGTCCGGACACCGACCGATTAAACTGTCGGCACACGTGCCGTATTGGTCAATGACTTACCCGGTTTATCGCGCCGTAATTCACGGGACGACGACGTATGTGCCCGTGTCGTTTGTCGTCTTATTTCGACGACGAAAACGACGCGGGTTAATTACGAATCCGTTCGAATCGGGCTCGGGAACGCGCTACACTTTTCACCACGAACGTCGACAACCGTAATAGAATTACTTGAATATCGTTTCGCGCGATTGTCGTTGTACGGTAAAACACACACGCGCGTCTCGTAATGAACACGCGCAAATCGTTTCACGAGAACGATTTTCGTTTCCATCGGCGCGCGATCATTTCCGTTAATCAACACGCGCGTTTCGGATTGAACGTTTGGCGCGGGACGATATTGCGCGAACTACGGGCGTACGTTTTTATTTAGGCTCCCTCCCAAAAAAAAAAAAAATGTACGTTTGCCCGAATGGCGCCGGAAACATTTTCGAGAACAACACGTTCGGTCGCGCCTCGTCCACGGGCGATCGATCTCGTTCGTTTAATGCCCGTTTATTTATTCACCAGATACGGTAGGTATGGCTTACCTAACCGCGGTTACCGGTCGTTAATTATTGTTAAATACACGGACGCGCGCGCGTCGACAGGCCCACGGTACGCCGAACGAACATTTATTTATAACGTACGATAACGGTTTTAATGGCGATGACGGGTATACACGCGGAGTACGTTCCACACGTAAGCACGACACGGTAATCGTTTGTGTTTTGGCGCGAGATGAACGTATTTATTCTCGTCGTGTGTGTAATAGTTTCCTCTTCTGGCGGCGACGATTATTTCGTTCGCCGTATTACGCGCCATATTAATTTGTTTACGAAAAAATGTGTCCGCGTTGGCCCGTCGGCGACGGACGCGCGTCGAAATCGTTTTGTCGACACCGAAACCCTGGGGATCGATTAAACGAACCGGCGTTTCGACCGAAAAACTCTCGACGGAAATGTACAACTGCTCTTACAAATCGAACGTTCTTAGGCGCCATTCTTGTGTGGTCGTTAACGGAGAATCCAATTCCGAACCGCCGTTGGGCGCAATACGTACGGCGCGATGACACTTGCCCGCGGTATTACCAGCCCGTCGTCGACTCTTCGAGCCGTCGTTTCGACGGAAACGATCGTTACTGCGTCGAGCGGTTTTAATAATCGATTATTTTTTTAACGTTTCGTTCGATAACAATCTACACTGCCGTTCGCCATTTATTCCGTTCCTTCCGTTTAACGTTACGTTCGCCCTATAATATTCGACGAAATTCGTATTTCCGGCCAGGTCGGTTCGTTTCTCTGCAGTACCGAGACATAGTAGAACTGTTTTTGAAAAGTACAGCCGGCCAACGTTATCGGTAGTTACTGTACGTGGCGGGACTGGCCGACGGTAGAAACGATCCGGGAAATTCGAAACGGCAATCGTTCCCAAATTATCCGGCGTACGTTCCGAAAAGTTTTCATTATCGACGCGTATAAAACTTCGAACGCGCGTATTCCTCTTAACCGGGAGAGAAACACAGAGAGTCGTTCAAAAGTATCACGTGGCCGTTGATTTCGTTCCGAATCGACGGTACTCTATTATTACAACTGTACGGCCGTTGTTGTTCGGCCCGGAGACGGCGGCCGTTCGATCGTTTTTCCCGATTAAGAATCGTACGCGTGCGCCCTATTAACCGCCGGGTCCGTCGCAATTACGACGCCGGTGACGTCTTACGCGTACGTCCGTCGTAGCCGGCCGTAATTATTATTATTGTAATTACCGCGCCGTGGGTGTAATAAAATAATAACGCGCGCGCGGTAAAAGCCGAAACCCGCGGAACCGGTCTTGGCGGTGGCACGACGACGTTTAAGAATTATGCCGAAACTTCCAAACGGTTTTCGTCGGCTAACGCACGTACCCGCGCAGGTGTTGGTTCCGACGAAATTATACGATACGCGTATATACGTGTGTGTACTTTATACGTAGTACTGTTCGTATTTAGGACAATATTAAAACGCCGGATTTATGGGTACGCGTTTGGATGGGAGGTGTGGTACGAAATTCACACGACCGAGGGCGTCCACAAAAGGGTCCGTCGGCTGTTTGAATAGGAAGAAACGTCTCGACGTTCGTCGAATAAATTTCTCCGGGTTATACCTAATAAACGTTTCGAACGAATAAATTACGAACCGCGGTCGATACGATAATTCGCTTTTTGTGCTTTTTATGTTCACCGAACGCGTAAACGTTTGCGTACGTTTCGTCGCCGAACGTAAATGCGCGCGCGCGTCAACTTGTTGTGTACACTAAGTATTTTGTAAGTGTACACCGTCGGGTACGCGATTTATTAATGGCCTAAAAAAAAAAAAAACAAAACCGGGGAGAAAAGAGAACCTACCGAATGTTTCAATGAACGAAATTAGCGGCGGATGGACGGTGTGGAGGGAATACCTACCGCAAACAGTTATTCAATAATACGCCCGGGGTTTACCTAAATGAAAATCGCCCCATTAAACATTCGTCACGTTCGTACATGTGCTTCCCATATATATATATATTAATACTATTACGCCGTCTAATTTTTTCCTTTTTCTAAAAATATTGTTCGTCTTCCGAACTAATTGTATCCGAGTGTCGCCAACGTCGTTTCCTCTTCTGTTACGGGTTTTTTTTTTCTTCGAGTTTTCGTAGACAAGTATAAATAGAAGTTATACGGTTTTCGGAGATTTTTTTCGTTTCTTGACAAATCGACAAAGAACCCGAACACAACCGAGGAAATTTACGCCCTTTTTGTGTCTTGATTATATCTTTACGGTGTCCCGCTTATTCCTATAGATGTTACAATAATACGCGTTCGCCGTATTGTCCATTTCGATAACGTTATTAATTTGTCGTCGTCCAGAGAGACGTGTCGCTTAATACCGTACGGTTTGTTTTCACCGAATTTACCGTATACGACGATTCGTAAAATCCGTACGGTCGTTTACGAAAAATGAATGGCTTAAATTTAGACGAAACGCGCGAAACCCGTAGATAATTATATACCGCTAAACGTTATCGTTATAATAAATAACCGCAGTCGCGAAGAACTACCGAAGAAAAAATATTCGTTTCGCGTAAACGGCGATCAATTGACGCGTCGATAACACAATAACGTGATCGATACGAAATCAAAGTAGATTTCATTTACGGAGTTTTCCGTCTTAATTGTAGACGGACGATAAAACGATTTACCGGTATTAAGATTGCCCGGCGCGTGGTTTCTTTTTTTTGTTTACGGCGTTCTAATTATTAGTCGGCGGGGGGCGGTTCGGGTATAAAGTAGATTAGTGTGGCGGACTGATCGTAATATATTCAATATTTGTACGCGTGATACGTGAAGCAGTTGGTTCGGCGGAAACGCCTCCCAGATACGTTTCACGTATAACTGACGAACCCTGCGCGACGTCGGTAATTAGTTGGTAGCGGCGATTCGTAGGCGGTGGCGGGAGGGTTGTTTAACTAATTAAATCGCCGTCGACTATCGACTACAAGGCGAGCGCGCGCGGAATTTCAACGGCGAAAAACGACGATTTTATTTGGCGAGCGCGAACGACGAACAATGCGCGCCGCACTGACGGTGATCGATTATATCCCAGAACTACCGTCCGCGCGTAATTATCGTTCGTCATGCCGAAACGGTACCAATTTCGTCGCGTAATTTATCCGGTCTTTATATGTACGAGGGTAATTTCCCCCGCAACCGCCGGGTGTATTTCCCGCCCCGCTCCCCACCTTTCCGGCCTTCTATCGGCCCATATGCACACGCCGGCGAACGACGTAGGGACGGTTAGGTGAACATATACGAGCGCATTGGCTCCGGCGGTAAGTCTATCTCTACGGAGTTAGGGTGGTTGGTAACACCCCTCCGCCCCGGCGATAATTATAATAATTATTGTTGCGTACACGGGGGGCGTCGGCACCGCGACGCCAAATACGTTTGTCCCTGCGGAACACACGGTAATTTCCTGTCGAGAGGGGAGGGGGGAACGAATGTCTTTTGACGATGGTTTTTAAAGAGCTCGTGGTGACCAAAAAAAAAAACGAAAACCATCACGGAACACCTTGGACGGTTTTTCGTGGGGAGAGACACGGGGTCGGCCCTCGAGTCCTGCGCATACATGGTGGATAGGGAGACCGGGGCGGCTGCAATGGTGAGGAGGGGGAATGTTCACACACACACCCGTGCGTGTGTTGAACGTCGGATAGTACGCAGGCGCGATAAACATATTCTATTATAACCGCCGCGCCGTGGAATATATTTATAAACCGTGTGCGGCTGACGGGCCCCCTCCCCTCGTAACGATATTATTAAAATTCCTCGGAAGATTATTCTGTCCGTATTGTCCGCCGAACCGGTGGACTACCGTGGCCATCTCGTTAAAGTTGTCCGCCTGGCCGGAGGCACTCACCGACACACGACGATAACGATTTTGAGAATAATCGAAATATTTTAGACGCGTCCGTCGTACTTAGACGCTACGTACCGGAGTCCGTTAAGCGGAAGTTACACTAATTTAATTAACGAATTAGTTGGCCACAGCGGACGGGTGCGTAAACGAAATCCGTACAGTATCGGCCAGTGGTCATATTAGCTGTTTGTGTGTCACATACGAAGCGCGCGGACGACCGTACGATTGTATATTTAGGACCGAAACGGTACCGGCCAAGGCGTCCTATTAAGAACACGTACGTGGATGTACAACGTAACAGCGCCGGTACACTACCCGTGTTGACGTTTTCGGTCGAATGTTTATCTCGACGGCGGTGGTGATTTTACGAACGCGCGCGTTCCCGCGTTGACAAAACCGTTTCGCAATATGTCCGAACCAAACGCGTTCGCCGGTACACCGATAACATTTCCGCCGTCGTTTCGTTCCCGTTTATTGTCCGGTCACTCCTAACCCGTAAACAATACGTAACGTTATACCGCGCGGGAACGTTTAAAAAACAATTACGGTTTCCGTGGCCAAGGTGCGTACGTACGTAATTATTGTTCGGCCGACGAAAACAACCAGTGGCCGTTGTTCGGTTAATCGACCGGAGAACGGCCGGTTGACGGGTGGAAAACCGGATATTTTTGCACGTGACACCGCCAGATGTGGCGGGCCACTAAATAGTAGTGAGCAAACTTCATTTTCCGCCATCAGACACGTTCCTCCGATCGGTTCGTTTTATACGATACGAGCACGCTGTACTTAACGACGTTCGCACGGGACCAACGGCCATTTTGGGTGTACGACGAAAACACAAATTCGCTCGTTGTTTAGTGTATACGTCGTATATAACTGGTCGGGTTTTATACCGCGGTGGTCCGAGCGGACGAATTTCGTTACGCGCGACAGAGGTACGACACAACTGTCGTCGGTCGCGAGTTGTGAATACGATACGACCGTCTGTTTCGAATGGAATTTTCGACGACGTCTCGAACACAAACGTCCGTCTCGCCTATTTGTCTCGGTTCCGGACGCGCGGGCGGCGTACGGGCGACACGACTTTTTCTCTCCGTTCGCTCCCGTCGTAATTACGGTTTTCGCGCCGCCGTACGACCAACGTATTACCGATATATTCGTCGGCGGTTCAAATATTACGTGGCCGTCCCACGTATTATACGCGGCCGATCATTCGCCGGACGCCGTCAGTTATTGTAAGCAACGAACGGACGAATCCGCCTGAGCTACGACCCGATCGAGATACTCATCGAGCTCGGCTTTTCGTAAAATTTCGCGCGTTCCTATCGTCACGGACGTACGGTGTTCGCGTGGTAACGTACCGCGTCGCGTACGCCGTTGGAACGCGCGTGGGCCCGAATAGGAATAAATAATAAAGTCTCGTCGGTGGGCCGTGTACGATAAGACGACGACTAATACTCGTTAGGCCACCCAGTTAGCGTCACGATAGCCCTCCCGAACACACACACGATATATAATATTATTCGAAAACGCCGTGTGAACGTGCGCGCGCGCGCGTGTGTGTGTGTACGATAATAATTATTATTAACACGGACTCGCGTGTGTGAGTATATAAAAAAAAAAAAACACTCACGACGGGCAGCATCCGCGCGCTCGCGAGAGAGAGAGAGAGAGTGAGTTTGAGGAGAAGCGCGCGTAATAATAATTGCCGTCGGGACGTGCGCGCGCGAGCGCTCCGTATAGTCGAACGAGGGGAGGGGATAGCCGTATCGCGTTAATAAATTACGTCCAAGATAAATCGAGACCCGGTGTGTGTGTGTGTGATGGTTAACTCGGCGGCGGAGGTTGCGAGCGTACGAGTCCGATAGACACACACACACACACGCGCGCGCGGGTGATAAAGAAAACATAATTTAGCGTCTAAAAGAGGAGAGGGCAATGTCGTCAATGTGTGTGTGTGTCGTCGAGCCGACAAAGAAGGCGTAATTAAAGGGTTCCTACATATATAACGTTCGGATCGTCCGAGGGCCAGCGCGTGCGAGTGTATGAGAGAGAGAGAAACTCGCGTCGCCGGCCGACGGGCGGGATCGAGCTCGCCGATTGGCCGGCCGTTCCGGCGCCGCCCGGTACACGCCTTTCCCGCGCGATCTACACACCCGCGCCACCCACCGCCACCACGGCCGCCACAACGAACCGTCGCCGGCCGATACCGATCGCCGTAGTCGTTTTAATACTCAGTACGCTCGTCGTCCGCGCGCATCGTTCGCGTTTCACATTGCCGCGTGCCCGCCGTCGCCGTTCAAACGCGATTCCGTCTTTTCGCCGCCATTTGTCGTCCCGTGCACGGCGTCACCGCTAAAAATCGTCCGTTTTAAACCTCCCCTATCCAAACCGTCCGGCGACGGGATCGCATACACGGCGCCCGTTTTCCGTATTGTCCCCGGGGACATGTGCCGTTGAATGACTCGCCGGTCGCGCGGATAGCATGAAATCCATAGCGTTGCGCGCCGCCGCCAACAAGAGTTGTTACTACGGCGGTTACCCGACCGACCTGAGCGGTTACGCGGCCGTCGTCAGGTGCCGGTCGCCCCGGAGCCCGGCGGCCGACGACATGGACGACATCAGCGTCGGCAGACCGTCGCCACCGGCGTCGGCCGAATGTTACGCGCGACTGCACGAACGCAACAACAACAACAACAACAACAACAACAACGACGACGACGACGACGAGGACGGCGGCCGGGACGGTAACGGCGGCGACGAGTCCGACTCGTCGGCGTCGTCCGATTACTTCGAGCCGCTGAAAAAGTTGGGCACGGTGCGCATCGACAAGGTGAGCTACGGCATTAGCGACCGGAAGAACTACGCGGCCAAACGGCGGATCGTGCACAGACATCATCAGACGCAACCGGCCGACGGTCCGGGTCGCGTCGACACGGTGACGACGACGGCGGCGACCGCGACCTCGGCCGATGGAGCCCAACCCGCCGCAGCCGCTGGCGTCAAATCGTTCAGCATTGCCGACATACTCAGCCACGAACCGTCGTCGGCCGGCTGTAAAACGCCACCGGCGGCCGTCGGTACGGCCGTGTGCACAGCCGCCGGTTCCGAGGACGGGGCGAAAATCGTCAGACCGTGGGCCGAAGAATACCAACCGCCGTGCAGTTCGTTCGTGCCACCGCCGCCACCGCCGCCACCGCCGCCACCCGCTCACCGACAACCCATCGTCGGCGCCCTGTTCCCGCACTCGTTGTTCATACAACACCTCCAACACCACCAACAGCAGCAGCAGCACCACCACCACCACCACAATCATCACCACCAACATAATCATCATCAGCTCCGGCCAAAGTCGGCCGATTACGAGACGTCTACGTGCACCAGCGGTCGGTCGAGCACGGACGGTAGCGAGGAGTGTTGCACCAGCCCGGAGATCGCCAGCTGTACGCAATCGAACGTATCGTCGACGGCGGCCGCCGCGAGAAAACAGCAACAGACGTCCGGCAAAAACAACGACAACTCGTCGCCGTTGGACGCGCTGTTCCAGATGACCAGCAAAACGTTCGACCAACTACACGGCGACCCAACCGGAACCGGTAAGAGTATTTTTCGAATTTTTGTTTTTTGGGAAGTGGGGGAGGGACCGAGCATGAGTTTCCCGCCGTCGTAAATGTCGCGCTTCTATACAAATATATAACAACAATATCGTCGGCGAGATAAAAAAAAAAAAACAAAACGATCGGGTTACCGTCGATTTTTGAAATATATCGGCTACCGTCCGGCCGCAACTGGCCGGGACCGGTTTTTCGCGTTCAATTTGTCGCTTTTTCCGTCGATCGTACGACGACGATAGCGCACGCGCGCATCCCGATCGAGCGGTACACGCGTTCGGTACGCCGAATGGAAATATATTATACCCGACGCGAGTACTCGACTTGTTACCGCGACGACGATATTATTCGACGGACGTGCAACGAAATGATTAGGCCAACGATCGGGACGACGAATTGTGTTCCGGTGACCGCCGCCGTTGTCGGTCCACAATGGTTCGTTTCGCGAACGTCGTTTTCGTCAACGAAAATGGACGACGAATTGCGCGACGGAACGATTACGATGTCTGAAACGCCCGTGTACTCGGAATCTCGAACGGTTAGGTTGGTTTTATGGAAGCAACGGGACGCGTTTCTATACGACCACGGGTTATTGTTGGTGGGTTTCGTAGGCCGTGTGTACGGTCGCAAGTGCGCCCCGGGACGTCCGAAAACGCGTTCCGTATTATTCGAATACACCCGTATATTGTATTCATCTGCTCGTGGGCCATCGGGATACCGGCGTTTCGATTTCGAACAGAGTTACATTCGCGGAACGTTCCGGCGCTCTCGCGGTATAAAGTGTCGAACGATTAGCGGCGGGACGACGAACAACGGGCCCGGAACAATTTTCGGTTTCGCGACGGAACGTTTTTCGTGATCCCGCCGATTCTCTTTCGCCCGCATCAACCGGTCGACGACCGTTTAATATTTTTCCAATTTTATACATTTACCGACGTTTACAATCGTTTAACGTTCTTACGTTTTCGAACACGAGTGTACCTAACCGCTCCGTTGAACGAACCGCCCGTACGACGGGCCGTGTATCGGTCAAAAACCGTAGAAAATTCGACGGACGTGAGTGTGAGAGACCGATTTTCAACGTCGACGCGCGGAATAGCTTCGAAAGTCGAACGGCGCGGATAAGAATTCCCGTTTCGGTTTATTTTCCTAATAATAACGTCCGACCGGGCACGGGCCGCGCGATAATTGTTCAAACATATTACGTGTCGACCGTTATTCGCTAAATCGTCCGGCGCGAAGAAATAAATATTTACGCGCGTATATATGTGTACGTATATAACGTGGCGCCTCAGTTGCCAAAATTTAATAATGACTTCCTCCCCTCCCTTCTCCCTCAACCTACTGTTCGACCGCTTTGATTTCTCCGGAATTCGAGCCAAACGTAAAATTAACTTTCGGTTTAACAGCCGCTCGATTTCAATTCGACTCCGTCACGCCGACACCGTCGTTTCGGGGATCAATTAAATTATAATATCGATTTTTCCTCCCCTGAGACGTTTATTTATCGTTTATGCAAATAATTCGGTTCGTACACACAATAATCGAACAAACGACTTTAGATTTTCCTTGTTGGAAACTGCGTACGATTATTATTGTTTCACGGTACGGAAAAATCGAACCGACCATCGAAAGATATATCGATCGATTCGCCTCTAGTTTGATATAATAGGCGAATCGAAAGCCGTTTCGCGAACATATTAAACGGACAAAAAATGTAAACGCCCCTAAGCCGCCAAATACCTTTTCCATAACTCGGCCCGTGTAGCGTATACCGCTGAAACGATTATCAAAAGCACCGTGCCGGTTTCGACACGTTTTCGGTATTTTCGTAACTCGTCGAACGCGTCACTCGTCAACACTCGCGCGATATGAAACATCACCGTCTTCGCGGTCGCCTCCGAATGTCAATGGGTGGTTTTTATCGTAACGTGTTCGTGGACGCTTTCTGTTCAAACGTTCCGGTCCGTGATATTATACGTGCCGCACGTTTCGCTTTGAACGCGTCTTAACGGACGAAAATATTACGGCGCGAACGACGAAATAAGTACGCGCGTTCGTTTACGGTTAGAAAAATCGTTCCTTTCGAAACGCCGAGGAAACGGTTACGCCTTTAGTCGGCTAGACAATCCCAAAGGCCAGCGGCGGCGTGACAGGAAACGTTTTGTGTCGCACGCGTACGGAGGTCCCACCGATACCCCAAGTCACCCCTGGTGACACGTACGCGCGATACTTTCGCGTAAAGGAGGGACACTGGCGGATAAACACGACTTGGAGTTGAGCGAATTAACGAGCCGCCAAAACGATTCGTCTTCGTTAGTTTCGCTACGAACCGCGTGTCGAAAATAATTAATAGCGTAATTGTTATTACCGTCGTACCGGTACTAAACAACTCGGGCCATTCAACGAACCGAAATAACGATAATAACGCCCGGGTGTATAATTACGCGATTAATCGTGTACCGGGGAATCATCGTTAGAAATATGTTTAATAATAAATTACACGCGGCGATCGCGTAAAGGTCGCGGGCCGCGCCACTGCGGAACGAACGATGCGCGTATGAAAAAGCGCGAGACAACGCGTCCGCCGATTTCTCGTGGCGGTTCGTCGCGGTGAGAATACGTACGATAGTAGTCGACGCCCGTGACGCCGATGGGAATTGCGCGCGGTCGGCTCGCCAATATCGGTCGTGTCGATCGCGAACGAATTACCGGGACGACCGCGGTAGTGGTTATTCGACGGTTATATTAAAAGCGAACCGAAGGTATACGCCGCCCCGTAATATTAATAGGGACGACATTTTCGAACGATCGTCTTACACACACCACGTGTACTACACATAAATATTGTTTAGGCGAGAAATACAACCGCCCTTTTGACGTCCCGCGGACGCCCTTCGCGCGCGGACCACCCCGCGTAATATTTTATACACGTACGCGCCGCGGCGGTTTCCTTCTTTACGCGCACACACATACGCGGGCGTGGAACAAAAGATTATTCGGTCGTCGTTTTGTGAGTGGAGGTGAACGCAACGACGACGTTGTGGCGCGCAATGTAACAACAACAACGACGACGATAAATAACGCCTAAAACCCGACGGACCCCCGCGCATAATTAAAACGTTATTTGTATACACGACGTATTAATAACAGGACAACGACGAAATAGTGTAACGGGGGCGAAAATTTAATTACGACCGACCCGAGGTGGACGGAGCAGATGTTCCCAGTCGCGTACAATTTTTTTTTTACGTGGGGCTAGTGATTCGAATTTTATTATTACGTTCCTTTTTTTATACCCTTCGTAGTTGTACACTTTGTACCATTTCCCGTGTACCGCCTCGAACGATCGTCCCGACGACCAAATACGTAATATACCGTACACCGTCGTCGTTATTATCGATATACAACGATATCACTCGGGTCGCGTCCAAAAAACGCGTTTCCGTATTTGATTTTCGAAAACGTTCGATTTCGCCTCCTTCGACGTCAGATCGTACGGAAACGCCGTCGGCACGGTATTCCGTCGGGCGATTTGTTCGAACGTCGCCACGGCTTTTGGACGGGCTTCCCCCCGGGTTTTACGCGCCCCGTTACGCCGACGGGTGTGTTACGTTGGTGGTCGGGCGGGTGTACCGGGCGCGCGCGTATCGATTTTCCTTCGCCTAAACAGCCGGACAGAAAATTATGGTCGACACGCGAATAACGTGTCAATCTCTCTAGTCGCAAAGCGGAACGTTATTCCGCCAGGGTTGTTTTATCGATTTTCTTCGGTGCACGAAAGGTGTTCGAACACACGGGACCCCGTATGTTTCCCGTCGATCGAATTTCGAATCGAGTTCTTTTTTATTAATCCGCGCGCCCATCGTCGGCCACCCGACGACGGTCAAATCAATTTAAGTACGATTCTTCTGTGGGAGGGCGACGGGCTGGTGTTTGACTTTGAAATCTTGTAATTTCATCGCCCCGCGGAATAATCGTATTTATAGTTGAATTTAACGACGTTTCCAAATAAAAAGTAATAAACGCGAAACGCGAAAGATAAAATTTTTCGTTCGACCTTTTGTGTTTATCGCAGCTCACGTGTACGTATTCGCGACGAGTCATTTTATCGTATCGTACGTATGTGTCTTACGAGACGATCAATAAGAGGTAATTATTATCGGACTACGTTGTTTACCCAATAAAATGTCCGACCGCACGTTTCGCGTCTATTCGTGTGTGTTGTTTTTTTGTTTCTGTTTTGTTTTCATAAAGCGCGGAAGTCGATTTTTTTCGTCTGTTTTTTCATTAAGCGCGAAATTCGCCGATCGTGTGATTATTGCCGTCGACGTATTATCCAAACAAACGTTTAATGAACCGTTTTCGGGTGGCGCGTGCGCGCGCGCCAACGAAGGGACGCGCGACGACGTCATTGGATTTCGAGCTTAATAAATCGTCCGCGCGGGCGCGGATTTCCGTCCCTCCGCGAAGACGAAACGGGGTAATAAAAACAAATCTGTTTCTAGACCGTTATATATCCCCGCAAACTCTAACCCCTCGACATCCGACCCGACGGCGAAATTTATGTCGTTCGGCTACGAGTGTTTAATGTGTCGGACATTGTTCCGTTTCGCGTAATTTCCGCGGACACGGTGACGGAGCCACGATAAATAAACAATAGTCAAAAACACCGATCGAATAATAAACCGCCCGTGTTTCGTGACCTCTTCCGAAGTAATCGAATCCACTCGCTTCGTTTTATTTCGAAACGTACGTAATGTGTGTGTGTGTATATTTAAAGTGAAATCCACGTCGGTTACGCGTTCGGAATAAAACGGTATACTCTAGATGAACGATTAGCTAACCTTATTTCGGATTTCTAATAATATCGTTTAACGACGAAACAGCGCCAATATTTAGGATCGGCTATTATTTTTTCGTTCGTGTTTCGTAGACGTTTTACACGCTCTCGCTTAATACGCTTCTAATTCGTTTAAAACATAATCGTACGTGAAATAATTTTTCACCCGGCCGTATCGTTTACGGGATTTTTCCCCTATTTCCACTCCGGTAAATACGGCGTCCCGTTGTTTTTTTTTTTTTTTTTATTATTCCTACGGTAGCGGTTTAATTTAAAAGATAATTGTTATCGTAGTCGATGGTCGGTTTAACTTGAACGATATAAAATACAACGCGCGTGCGCGAAAGTACCGCGTGGGCGACCGTGGTGGTCGCGTATACCAAGTGCGTGTACGAACGTATTCTTTCTTTTTTATATTTCGTCGACGAAAACTGGGCGGCGTATTCCGTACCCGTACGTACACAAACGGTACGGCGATGGGTTGGCGCAGGGGGGATGACGACGACGGGCGATTTCGGTGGAAAAGTAACGGCGAAAAACCGCGACCGGTATCGGAGAGAGATGGACGTTAGCAGCCGGGCGCGGTGAAAAATACGCGCGCGGTTTTGTGCGCCGCGAGTGGCGTGATCGGCCGAGTGCGGCGCCTTCTCTCGCCGCCGGTATTAGACACGGAACGATAATATTATTATTATTAGGCGAGACGACCGGTAGCCGGGAAACAACGGCCGGGGCCCGTCGGAGGAGATTCCGTGGTGGTTAATAGCACGTGAAATAACGTCGTCGTCGCGACCAACAACCGCGCGGCGCGGGACTCGTGTACACCGTGTGAATTTGATTATCGACCGACGACGATCGACCGCGCGCGCGTCACGTATAACGCGGGGGGGGACGGAGACGGGGGCACGTTGAACTACCACCAAACGGATCCTGTCATTACATTACACACTAAATTATCGTTATTATTGCTATTATTATTACCGTTGCGGTGGCGATGGTGGCCGTTTTTCCCACACACACACACACACACACACGCTGCGAGATATTCTCGTAAGCTTTGCCGGCGTGACGCGCACGTACTATCGTTCTCTTCGGGTTTTTTTTTTCTACGATATTTTCTATATCGTCGTTATTACGATCGTATTAAACGCGCGCGCGTACCCGATTCAAAGTGTATCGCACGCGCGGCCGAGATTGCTCTCTCACGCCGGTAGCCGCAGCATTCACCGCCGCCGTACTCGCGTGTACCCGTTTTGTGGCTTTTTCCGTTTTCTATTCATTTCCGTAACGTTATTCGCCGTAAACGGCCCGTTACCCTACCCCGCCCGTCGTCCTCTTCAATCTCCGCGTCGCTCGTGCATATTCGTCCGGCGGCTAGCTAAACAGTCACGAGTGTGCTCGGTGATTGTTCGTCGTTTCTCTTCGGTATCACGACCGAAATATTTTCATTCCGGGACTCTCGTTTCGTCGTTGGCCCTAGTAGTTTTATCAAACAGTTTTCACTATTTTTCGCCCGACCACGTACGCGTGTGTATATACGCGCGTGGGACTAAATTAATTAGCTATTTATCGTCTAATCTCGCCTAATCGTTGTGTTCGGACTACCGAAATAATTCGTTTGGCCATTCGTCAACAAACCTAGAGCCGTTTTTATAACGAGCGTGATGCCGAACTAAAATAAACTTTCCCCGCCGTCGCTGGGCAACGAACATTCCTAGACGCTCGCGAATTTACCGGTCGGTTTTAACGCGAATTTAATTACCCGTCGCCCGTTATCGACGTAACTCTATCGATAATAAATTAATTTCGGGGGCGTCCGGAAAGACGAATATCGTATTATCATTGTTCGCGCCGACAATTTAATCGCGGACGGGCAACAACAATGCGTCGCGTGCGTCTCTATCTGTACCTGTATATATTTGACGGTAATTACCGGTGCTCGAAATGAATAGCGTAATAAATTACGGGTATTAAAAAATAATACAAGGTGGTCGTAAAACGACGCGCCGGCGCGATTATATAACAATGTTCCGTTCCGAATTACTAAACGTCTATAACGGGTACACGTTCTCGCGTATTACTTATCCAGTCGATATATGTACTAATCGGACGACGCGACCGGTCCGCCGCGCTATGGGTCTCTATTACGCGCGTGATTATTACGACGGCTGTCGTCGTGCGTCCGTTTATGTCCGTCACCCGGCGATGGTGGCGGTGATGGCGGGGAGGTCGATTGATGATAAAAGAAAACGAAAATGAAACAGCGCCAACGTTCGCGTATCGGAACGTTTCGACGGCGACGGACGCGTATTTTTTATTATTCGTCGATTACGGACAATCGATGGCCGTGATGTTCCCAACCCCCCCGAGTATTAAACTTTTCGGGTTTTTATCGTCGGTCGTCGGAAAGCGAATTATTTAAATATTTAGAGACGAAAATGTCGAAGCGTAACGCGGGTATCCTCTAGACGTGACGACAAGTATTCCGTCGGACCACGAGGAAAACGTTGAAACGAGGGGGCCCCGGCGCAACGAAAGACTAGTCTCGTTCCTCGTTTCGGGCCAGAGGCTGCGGCGGCGACGGTGGTCATTGAGTAATGATCGTAAGACTACAGAGAGCGCGCGCGTATTTTATATATATATATTTATACACGAGTATAATATCTCGTACATGGGGATAAGAGCGAAACAAAATCCGTACGATTTGCCGGCGCGTTTGTTGTCGGCCGTGGCGGCGGCCTAAAGGAGTGGCCGGACCGGCACCTTCTAATTGGAAGGCAGAGGTGTGTGGTCTCAAAGGTACCGACAACCTGACAGAGAGAAAATCCCCCCACCACCGCGAGCGCCTCCGCAAGCTCTGTCTCCCGATACACATATATATATATATTTATAAACCGCCTCGGCGACTTCTTCGCGGCATCGATATACGTTATTATATTATATATATATTATATCTACACGTGTTATTATTACCTTATATATATTTATACGTCACTACTTAATAATATTACTATGCGCGCGCGCCGTGTCTTATGCGATCTTCGGACTATTTTAATAACTTCATATCCTCCTCTCGTGTCCGGACGCCCACCGTCGTACGATTATAATACGTTCGTGTATATATTTTTTCCCGTTTCGACGGTATTGGGCGAGGGGGCGGGAAGGGGTTTTCTCGTCCTGATGGCCGAACGATTATTCATACGCGATTGTTGCGCACGCGCGCTCTACTATGTTCGGAGATTTCCGGAGAAAAATCGTCTCAAACGACTCCTCTCCCCCTCCCACCACCACCACCACCACCACAACCGCCATCGGTGGCGACGACGCGCGTAATTTCCGTTCGGACGTCGTTGGTCTCCGTTTTCGAACCTCGGTAATTTTTTTCGCCCGTCCCGCGCGGAATTTTTAAATTACGTCGTTCCGACGACGCGATTTACAAGGATCGCGTTTGAACGAAACAAAAAACAAAAACTTTTAAGTACGCGTACTAATATACGTCGCCACCGCCGCCTGTTGAAAAAAAATTTACGGTTTTTTTTCGACGTCGGCGTTAAATACGTCGCCCGTCGTTTCCAGTACAATTATCGCGCGATATTTTTAATAGCCCTTTTACGCACGCGCGCGTATACACGTTTTGATAAATAGCGTCCGATCACGGAACGACCGAGTTCGTGGGCGTCGAATTAGTTATATTTATTAATTTTTATAATTCGTTTTTACGCCGTTCCCTTACAACGGCCTACATTATTACTAAAATATTCGGCCCGATTTTATTTCGTTCGTCGTCGTCGTTGTTGTTGTTGTTGTTGTTATATTTATACATTATACTCGTTTCGGCATTTGCGGCCGGCAATTATATATTATCGTTAATTTCCTCCGTGGGAAACCTAAATGGCGTTTTTGTTCGCCGCGGTAACGTCGACCACATTTGTCCCCGTGCGTAAACATTTACGAGCGCGTAATATTATTTACGTGTACGGTATTATCGATATTATAACGTAATAAACGGCCCCGAACGCGGTTGTTATAAATTACTATATATATGTGCATATAGTCGGAAATAACGTAACGACAAATTCGGTCTGCACTCCAAACGCGTTCTCGGACGAATTAATTCGTTACACGAAAACGTCGGTACGTATCACGCTATACAATAATTTCACTTTGTTACGACCGATTTATCAGGAAACATACACTTAGAGTAGGGATTCTTGAACGGTAGTCGACGGATCCTTATGGCGTTCGTAGATGAGTCTATGGGACGATTTTTCGAACGTTTTCGGACCTTCGGTAGAAAAATTGCACGTTTTGTTCATTTCGAATCGTAAAATCCTAGAAATTATTGACATTTTCAAAATATATAAACTCAAAAATTAATAGAAATTTTTCGAAAAAAAATTGTACGCGCGTAAGAATTTTTGCCGCGTTTATAATTATAACAACAACGCACTATGAATTACGGTTCAAGCGGAATGCTGAGACTCGAGAGTTTTAAAAATATATTTCGAATTCGAAAGCGATTCTGAGCAAGTAGTTAATTACGATCCGAAAATATTATACGCCTACGTGTCTGAAATTGTATATTAGCGTTTGAGAAACATAAAAATCGTCTACGTTTGAAACCGAAACGGCTAAAACGTAACTGGTTTTTCTTCTCGGTCGTTTTTAATCGCGCTTACGGGAACGGACGTGTCGAATTTAAGCCATACCGGCTTATACGCGCGATTCACCATCGGGAAGATCGCGACCGTAACTAAATTTTCTAACCAAACGGCGTTGTGTTTGTCCCGAAAATAGTTAAGAGACCCCCGACGATATTGGCTGAATGACTACTACGTGTGGGTGTGTGTATATAGTCCGTAATTAATTAACGCGGTTAAGTGGCACGTATTGTCTGACGAATAAGTACGTCGTCGCGTACGGGTGACGTCAGAGAAACGAAATAATCCAATTGTCGTCGTTCTAACTCTACTTTCGTGCGCGCGCGTATACTTACATTCTCGTTCGTCGAATTTTCGCCGTGCCTTCTCCGTATACACGTGCCGATCGTCGGCGGCCCGGTCGTCCATCGTCGTACCGTAATCGTAATTGATCCACGGACGGAACCTTTCGGCCGTGTTATTATCGCGCGAATATATTATTTTCGATAACACAATCGGGTGGCGCGCGTCTCTCTCACGAACTGTATTAAGTTCGCCGGCGTGTGTAATTAACTTTGCACCGGTGCGCGCGCGCCGCTTACGCACACGAATTATTTCGTGTGTTACGTCAAAACTATCGTATTATCCACCGCGGAGCGTTAAACAACAACGGGGCAACGACGCCGGGGAAACAACTCGGGAGAGCACATTGTATGCAAATTTCGTAATTGGAGAGAGGAGCCCCCGTGTCTACTTCTTCTTCTTCTCCTTCCTCCGACGTTTCCCTCCGTGGTCTCCACCCGTGGCTCGTTGTTTTTTTCCTTTTCCTCGTTCATTTCGGACACGTCGGCCTGTGTTATTAACTACTTAGGGCGCGGGATAAACACTAGTTTCGAAGTCGACCAACGAAATCTTCACGGTCGGCTAATGATTATGATTACCTATTGTCTACCCAGCAGATCCGATTATGACTGTATATTATACTCGCGTATTATTATTAGTAATAATAATCGCTCGCCGCGCTCCTACGCCGTACAACACCGCGCGTAAGTGAAAACAATCGACATCGCTCCTCTCCCACCCCACCCGTTCACGGCCCACCTGCTCGTCGGTTATCTATGAGTATCTGTCTTTGGATACGCGCGTAACCTACGTGTTAATATTTACGCGTTTTCCGTCGGCCTAAACCCCACCCCGTCGGTCGGTGGCGGCCGAAATTCCCACCCGTATATATATATATATCAAGAGACATCAATGGACGCGCTTTTTCCAGCCACTCGATCTAAATATCGGCCGCTTTTCACCTGCGCCGCGTCGTTTTCGATAATACCGAATAGACGTCGGCCATTGTAATATCCGTCTGTCGTTTACACCCACATCCACAGTCGCTTCTTATTACGTAAGATTACGTCTATAGCGACGTACTTTTAGCGATAATTCGAATTACCTTTGTACGCCTCGTTTTTGCGGGCGACGACCGACTAGAGGCCGAGCGTATTCGTAAATTACCTGAAAGTTGACGAACGTTCGCGTTTTTCGAAAGTACGTAGATTTAGTAGATTTAGTTAAAACGTATCCTCATCGACCGATATCCACCAACACTTATCGTTATACGAGATATACTACACGTTCGTTTAGTTTTCGTACAAAAGACGGGACAACTGAACACGCGTGGAACGTCGCGACGATGTAAGGGACGGTTACGATATTATCCATTTGGCGTGCCGGGCGAACGAAAAAAATCGTGTACGCTAACATCATTAACGACGGAGTGTTCGACGACGATTTAACCGTGGAGACAATCTCTCGCTCGCGCACTGACGTGATTCGTGACGAATATAACGAACGAAAATTCGTAGCGAGAAGAACCGTTCGTTTCGATATCAACACGTCGCCGTATAATAACGTTATTAGTGTTTCGTTTAAGAGCGCCTGCTAGCAAATGCGCGGTAATAACGCTGGCGCGGGCTTTTGTTCGGGTCTTTAATCATCCCGGCACCGAGGAGAAAGACACGCCGTGACGGGGGAGGGTGAAAGAAGGGCGAAGAAACAAAAGGTATAGACGGTATTCTTCGTATTATTATCGTCGTAGTAATAGCGTAAAAAATTAAACCGCGTGTGTAATACGTACACACATCACCACCACTACGCCAGAGTTGTAACAATAACCGGAGGAGATAATACGGAGTAGTTTACGCGCGCGCGCGCGCGCGTACACGTGCACGCGCAGTCTGTGTACACAGGCCGCGGCGGCGACCGTTTGCGCGTACACAAATTGATCCGCTGCTACCTAATCCTAATGAACCGCCGCCGTTGCGGCGTATTAATCATTTCGTTACGATATTGTATATACACGTCGTCGTGGTCGTCGGCCATTCTGTATCTCTTACACGGGAAAAACGACGACGAGTATTATTTTCTCGTCGTAATGAACACCGCCGATCGTACAACCGACACGCGTACGTATTAAACGTATAATGTAGCAGTCCGAGACGCGAGAGCCGGGCCGCGATCGTTATAATTATTAACGTTACAACACGGCGGCGGTTGTCCGGGCGGTAAATAGTCCGAATCTCGATTACCGGACCAGAAAAAGATCTGGGTACTATTAGCGACGACACGACGAATCGTGTTTTATTACGAAATTATTACGCTTTACAAATACACACGCGCAACACGTACGCATAAGAAACCGGTAGACTCGCTCGGTCATTGACGGGCCCGGGACGGGTTTAATTGAGACGTAAACGCGTGTAATGTTGTTGTCATTCGATTTGTTTAATAGGAGCGTATTATATATTTCGTTGCCGTCGCTACCATATTATACTACTTACTTACGACTTGTCTCGTGTAATATCTCTCGTAAACGTACTGTAATTGTCCGCCGCGCCGGCCGTGTCGGTGGTTTTTTTCTTTTATATATGTAATTTTTTTTATACGGTATTATTATTATTATTACTATTACACGTTGTATATAATATTGCGCCGCGGCGCGGGTCTCTTGTAAAATACCGAGCGCCCGACGGTTCAAAGGAAACGTAACGTGTATAAATCGTTAAAAACAACCCTAATAATAATAATAATAATAATAATAACGACGAAATTAATGACGATGGCAAATTTAAAACTTCACGGCACTACGTGTACCGACCGATTTCTCCTTTTATTCTAATAAACGTACGGGTCGATACGCGTTATACGATTTTTTTTCACCCCGTTACCCTAAAACCCTCTGTGACGGCGACCGGTTTTATGACATCCCCGGGTCAGAAATAAACCAGAAACAGTATGGGAGGGGTATAAAAATTAACCGGATATGGCCGTGCCTCGGAATGTCTATTTAGCCGTTTAAACTCGTTATACGAAGCGAACGGCAAAAATGTCGAGACCTCGGGTCGTCAGGGCGCTCGCGATAATTCTAAAACTCGAGTGTTCCGTGAGCCGTAAATACGAATCGTACGTGTTTAACGGATGGGAAAAGAGCGGAGCGTCCTTTAGAAACGAGGACGCGTTTTTTCGTCACGGACCGCCCGCGTCATTATTATATCGAATACGGAATAAACGGTTCGATCGGATTTGTCTCCTCCCTTTCTCTCTCGTTCAGTGCGCACCGAAGTGGATACGACGACGAGCCCGATAAGTATGCGGCGTCACCGACATTATTAAAATTGCCGATTCGCCAATTGGTCTCGGATGGAACGAAGTGATAGAGAGAGACAGAGAGTACGCGATCACGTATATATTTACACACTCGAGTACGCGTATTCTGGTGAAGAGGAGAAGAGGCGACGGTATATTGTTCGTCGAAGGGCGGCCGTGTATATATATATATTGATGTTGACGTTACGGTGCGGGGAGGGCGACGAAGTTATGGTCGTCGTCCGAAGAGCGGCGGTGTGTGTGCGGGTGGGAAGGGATGTTAATCGCGTTTAATGGGAAACGGCGACGACGGAGAACGGACGGTAACAGAAACACGTCTTGGGGAGACGACGCGCGACCCATCCACCGACCGGATTGTTGGTCGGGAGGAGGGGGTACGCGTGTAATAGATTTTCGTCAAAGCCACCGCCGCCGCCGCATACCTCGTCGCGCTTACACTTCGCGCGCGCAGGCTATTTTCCGGACGATTAACCCGCAATCTAGTTTGCGAGGGTGTAACCGCGCCGGGCCATACTTCTCTCTGAGCGCGTTCGTACGTGTGTGTGTATATATATATATACACGTCGGCTCGCCACCGAGTTCGCTAACAACAAAGCTCGTCGCGGAGGAGCTTTAAAAAACCAATTCGCGTCCGCGTTACAATAAAATCGGAACGGTGATAAACACGGTCGTTTCGCGCGCCGTACACGTATCGTACGACGACAACGACGGACGTGTAATAAACGATAAATCAAAAAGAAAAGGGGAAACGTTCGCCCGGGCGTTTCGTCGTACACGAAAACGTTTACCGTCGCGTTTTCTTGAACGTCGCCCGTTTCGCCGGCTCCGAAAGTTTTACCTCGTCCGTCCGTTTCCGCTCTCTCCCGGACACACCGAATTAACGTCGCGGGGCCGTGCACCGTACACGCCAAACATGTCGGCGGCGCGCGGCCGACGTCGCGTATAAATAAAACCACGGCCGTCGTGGTCGGGGACGATCTGTCGTCGGGCTCTTTCGGAAAGGCTATTAATTAACCCGACGACGGAGACGACCCGCCGGCGTAACGCCGCCACAAGCTACGACACGACATGTACAAGACGGCCCGTGTAGTTCGCCGTCGTTTATACGGCGCGCTTTCGGGGACGATTAAAACAAACACAGCTGCGCATTGATTTCGGTTTGTAGCGACCCGGGGAATTTACACACACACACACACACACACACTGGTCGAAACGTTTTATATAATGCGAAGGCCCTCTACTCTCGTACGTGTATATACGTACGACGTGGCGGCGAGCGGACGGCGGGCGGAGGAGTGCAGCCATGTAAATTAATACGCACCGATGGACACACTAATTGAAAATACTTAGTCCCTTCCCCGAAGGCGGTTCGTTACGCCCGTTCCGCTTTAATGATATCCCGCCGTGTATACGTACACAGTTTATGAATTACACTCCGTCGTCGTAGTTGTCTAGCGCGCCCCCGCGCGTATGTTACGCAATTTAGATTTTATTCGTTTCCGGAAACGCCGCGAACCCGATTATATATATGTATATTATATTTATATATACGCACGCACGAAGGCATATCTCTCGCCTCCTTTTTCGTCCGTAAACGGGCCAATTTTTTTTTACTTTTTCCACCGCGCACGCGCGCCTTCCGCCCGTCGTCGTACCGTCTCTGCTCGCTTCTGTTCCCCTTTATATAAAAATACGATCCCGTTCAATTATTTTCGTGCGCGCGTCGTTTTTATTGTTCCAATTAAAATTCGGAAATGCGTGCCAGGTTTTCTTACGTTACGTTTTCCGCGCGCGCGCACGCTTAATTACGCCTATTTAATATACGCGGCCCGCGCGCACAAACACGACGCCCCCGAGTGCGCGTAATATTATTACGCAAAATAATTGTTATCAAATTACTCGGCGTCGAAAATCTTGCGTCATTTCCAGTAATTAGTTGATTCGTTAGAATATTTAGCATTTAACGAGCGTATATATACGTGCGAGAATGTGTGTACGACGTATTATGCCAAACATTAAATATCAAAACGTAATTACCGCGTCGTTATTATTTTCAACACGTTTGTAAGAATCGTCGGCGTTTTTAAGCGGATTTTTCGTCATTTTAATTAATGTAAAATACGATTTGGCGCGCTCGTGTTTCCCTTCGTTTCGGTGGTACGAACGTACGGGTTTCGTCGGTGCCGTACAAAATAACGCGTTTCGTAGCCATGTCGAACGGGATTAAACGCGATAGTATCCGACCGCCGTTTCCATTTTGTTTTCGGTATTGAATTCTCTCGCCGGGTCGTCGAACGAATCCGAACGGCGTTATTAAATACGTCGGTCGTTGTTTCTGGTGATAAATGGCGCCGTTTCGCCGAGGAGGTCTTATCGGCTACCAGTTTCGCACGGTACGACCGCCCGGGACAACGGCGGCGTTCCGTTGTCGTTATTAAACTCCGCCGTGGCCACGGCCGGCCCGCGTAATTTACGACCGCGTTTCCTAATATTTTTCGCGATAACTATAATATTCCGTACGTGCACGGTCGTGGCCGTACGGCGTCCGAGATAGCCGAATACATTATGCGTAACGAATACTTCGTGTACGTACGACGTAATCGTCACTGGAACGGGCGGAATTTTCGTTACGAATATTGCGCGCGGTTATACGGAAATACGCGACGAAGAAAAAAACCGTTCGTGTTCGGCGACAATAAAACCGGCGGGACGCTTGAATCGTAGCGCGACGTATGTGTGTGTGTGTGTGTATACTAGAACACGCTTGTGCTCGACACGACTAAAGAAATCCCGCGCGAAACGTATTTTTTCACCTACCCGTGGCGTTCTCGACGTCGCGTATAACAATAATAACGATACAGCGGCATCGTAAACGGTCGGCCAATCAATCACGTACCTTAACCGACGTTACTAGGGGTGGTGGTACATCGCGGACGGTTTTTCGTGTTTTTCGTTTAATGAAATTCTACGGGGGTGGGTGG
>JAIPRN010002849.1:0-26175 GCA_025469175.1 Geopemphigus sp. TES_GeoC_2020 | reverse complement strand
ACCGTCGGGGCGATTCAAAAAAAAAAAAAACGCGTGCCGTTAATAATCGATCGTTTCGAACTCGCATTGTGAAAATAAAAGAGGGCGGGCGTCAGCGCGCGTGTACAAAGGACGAACGGGGATAGTTATTAATACATTTCGCGACCAGCAGCGGCAGACGGCTGCATGAGCAAAAACCCGTGGGCTATATACCCCGCGCGGTAAGTCCATTAAATGTCGATTCAATCGCGGATCCGCGTAAAATCGGTTACAATTTTCCTTTTCGACGGTTTCTTTTTCCCCTTTTCAATTTTCACGCTGACCTATATATATACACGTATATTAAGGTAATAACACAGAAATAATAATAATAAAAAAAAACCCATATAATGGTTGCACTAGTGCCACGGACAAAATCGAAACAGCCTACGTACGTATGGCGAATCGTTTGTATTAAAAATAACTTTAACGCTAATGTAATTTCGAATTTTTTGGCACGTCAAGCGTCCCAAATGCGATTTATATGATTTCAAAGAATAGCGTGCAGATGGTGTTTATTATAGAAGTCGTCGTGCAATTGAAGTCTGTAGAAATTGAGGTAGCGCCTCCAACACCAATTGGAACGACGATAATATGTTTTACATATAGGGCGTTATTCCTCTCCGCGATACGTTTCTTTACGTTAAAACCATAAAAAATCGTTAAAAGATAATACCAAAAAAAAAAAAATTCTATAATAAAACGTTAGACGCTACGAAATTTTTTTTTTTTAAATATAATTCGTCGGTTAAATTACGTCCATTGATCTCTTACTAATTAAATAACTACGTCATACGCTCGAGGAAAAGAGTAAATTGTAGGTATTTTGTTTTGAAATTTATCTGTTTTAATGTCGGTGTTAAAAGGATGTCCCTATAAGTTATATATGCTTTTGTGAAAAATGGTAATCGAAAATGTTACCGGTCGTTGAACAAATTCTATGACTTTCTCGCGAAATTAGGCGCAATTAGATCGAAATTGCCGTAGACAACGACAAGTTGTCAACTAAGAAAAAACTAAGAAAAAAACAAAGAAAAGAACATTTGGAACGTCGTTACGAGCGATTCTAAATTAATTCCAACAAACCGATGATATAACCACGATATCTTTAGGAAAAAAAACTACGCGTTTTTTTATAAAAACCTCTCTTTGAATTGCCCGTTGAAATTTCTATTGCGAACAATTGATTGTTCGCAAAATATTCTTAAGGTGGTCTAGCGGAAGTAAAGAAATAAATAGAAACAAAACGTAACTATTCTCGTTTTTTTTTTAATATTTCTTAAAAAATATATACGATATACGTAGGAGCGTGTATATAATTTCAAAAAAAGGACGCCTTCAAATATAGTTACAAACAATGGACACTTATTCCATTACTGTTTAAACGAAAAAATTATAAACGGGCGAAAAAATGAGATATAATAAAAAATATGTAAAGTCGTTGAAAGTAGTTCGGAATATAAGATTTATTTTTAGACTCGGAATTTTTATAAGAAACGGATTTTACGAAATAAAAATTAATATTAACAGAATTATTTATCAGCGACAAATAATAATAATAATTCGAACATAGTAAACCGATTGCGTGAAGAACGCGAAAGAAGAACAAATTATATTTAGATAAATACTACGTGTTTATCATTCAGTTGATAATGTTTTAATAATGTTTTTATTTAGAACATTGTTCACGTTCGAGCTTTTTTCGAAGAAAATATTTTTGACAAAATGTGTATTATAGTCATATACTTATTTATATTATGCGTGCAATATATATAATTTATATTTGATAAAATAATAAATAAACTAAAAATAATTATATATATATATAACTTCAATTATGTATGTAACAAATAAAAATAGGGCGAAATGTTGCAAGAGTGTGATGAAGTCCAAAATAATTGTACGTTATTGTTACAAAATAATACTTTTCGATGGTTTTACTCTTTAATTTTTTGTTTTTATTACAAAAATGACGAATTTCGACGATGAATTTTATTATATACGCAAGAAAAACAACAAAATTACCGTTCGCTGTGTACTTTTTATTTACGTGTTATTATTATTTAATATTCGTCGGACGATTACCATTTTAAGTACGTAATAATTGTTGGTATGAATGCGACGAATTTGTATAAATATTCCAGAGACAAAAAAAACCAAAAAAACGAAGTTTATATACGGAAAACCGAAGGAAAATCGAACACGATCGACGACGACACTGTGTGATAAATAAACGGAACTAGCCGATTGGGTTTATTTTTCGAATTTCCAAAAAACCGCGCGTAACAATAACGGCGGCGAATAGTAAATCGCGACGGTAGGCGGCACCGGCGTACGGCATTTGGTCGTACGTGTGCAAACGCGGGTGACGTGGAGGTAACGCGATACGGGTGAGTACGGCGAAATGGGAACGAACCGACGGACAGAGACGGGGCGATTTGCGACGATAATAATCGTAAAGCAGTTCGGCCTTTCCACGCGGCGAACACGAGTTCATTGTGTTCGGTGTATTAAGTTCGCATTAAATGGCGACCGTATCGGGCGGGCGGTGTAAAACCGGGAACGGCGGCAACAGCAGCAACCGCGGCGATGGTAGCGAGCTCTCCGGCACGAGCAGATGTGTACCGCCGATTCGGTAAGGTCTCTTTTAATCCGATAACGAAATTGAATTGTCGCCTAATTTGGGGTGACGGTTTTATTGAGTCGTTTAAAATACACACACACAATCCGTACCAGTCTATTATTATTATTGTTGTCGTTATGAATATTATACGTTCACGCCGAACGACTACGCGTGGTGGTGGTGACTGTGCGCTTTCGTCTCGACGACGATACGTATCATATACACACACACACACACATATATATATATATATAATCGCGCGTATATACCATCAATATTCGTCGCTTTTATCCGCGAACCAATTTGTTACGATACGCCGTTTTTCAAAAGATCGAACACCTCGCGACCCGACCGTCGTATTAGACACGTACACGACGATAATCGTCACCCTCCGTCCGTCCATCGACGATTTTTCGACGTCCCGAACTACCTACGCGACCCAATCGTTTTCGCACGTCGCAAAAACCGCCCCTGGGTAGTCTTGGGTGGCCCCGCAGTCGCCGCCGGGTCTCGCGTCCCGGTCGATCGTACAAGCATCGCGATAAAGGGTGTGCGCGCGTGTGTGTGAAGGGTAGAACCTCTTTTAAACCGTCGTAAATCGCCGGCTGGTATTACGGCCGATCGAGATTTACGTGGATGATCTATGGCGATTAAAAAAAAAAAAAAAACGAACGCCAAGCGCGTCTACGATTTTGGCGTGTAATTCGACGACTTGTCGTTTCGTTCGGTTAGTGGCTAGGCAGTTTCCACTCGGAAGTCGGAATTTTCGAAAAAATTAGGCACATTGTCGAGCGGCTTTTTGAAACAAATTCGTTCCGGGACAACGTCAATAGGTTCGTACGGACCGACGCTACATCGAAATGTATTAAATTGAATTATTGGGTCGCACATTTTATCTAACAATATTTCGAACTCAATTAGATTTAATTGGCGAGGTTTTCGTTCGAGTAAATCATGTCGTACAAAATGTCACGTCGACACTCAAGGCCGCGCCGGTTTTTTAAAAGTCGTTTTTTTTTTGTTTCATTCAAGGATATAGTCTTTCAATTACATATTCTTAACCACTGTTTTATAATAAAACGTGACGACTTTTTTCTATGTAGTGTACAACATAATTATTGACGTTAATAATTATAATAATAATAATTCCACTAACCACGGAGTAGTTAATTTGCCCTTAGTCCACAAACGTAACATTGTAGGTCGAGCAAAAAAAGAAAAATGTAGAAATTTAGGACACATAAAAAACGAACGAAAACCACTCGAATTAAAAATATTAAGATTTTTTTTTACATAAACACGTATATGATTTCTTGATATTATTGGCCAAAGGGTTTTATTATATATTTCGTATATACGTTACCCACTGAGGAATCGATCCGCCGTAAAATATTAATTATTGAAAAGGTCATCGCGGATATCGATCGATAATCGTTAAATTAAAATTTGTTTTCGAACAAAACTGTATGTTATTTTTTATACTCGTATTTTTTTTGGAAAAATAAACTTCGAATTCTTAACAAGAATTATATATATATATATATTTATAATATGTACAATCTGTTTCCAAAAAAGGTATAATAAGTAAATTGCTGGATTTTTGTTTTCGTTTGAGTCTGGCAAAGAGGAAGATATATCCAATAATAGAACCTAACGAAAAAATTACAATTAACAATTGATAAAAATGTTATATACGTTTAATTCGTAAAATTTAAAATTTCGCAAAAATTATTATTCATAAATAAAAAAAAGCCGGGATATTATTTTAAAACGACATATTTAGTCCCAAATTATAGAAAATTATTCAAAATATTTTCCACGTACGACTAACGCTGAAATATATAAAACCATAGCGCTAAGAGCGCACGAAAGTTTCATTCGGAATATTTTTACTGAGCGTTTCCAAAATTACTTTTTCAAAGAGAAAATTCCGACGTAAAAATAAAAATGTGCTGTACGCCGTAATCCTCATTTTCCCCAAAAAGCAATTCGAAACGACGGACTTTTCGTTCGTTAAATATCAGCAGCGGTATACTGTTACGTATTATTCGAAGTCTAGAAATTCGAGCACTTAAAGCGAACTGAATTTAATTCTGTAAAAACTTTTAACGAAAATTCGTTAGCTTCTTCTTTTCTAAATAATTACGATAATCGATTATTTAGATATGGCCATTAGGCCTAAGTAACGTTTATATTTTTGAACACACGTTTCGGTATACGAAACGAAATATTGAAAACAAAATAAAATATAAAATCGACTATTGTAATAACTTAGACGAAAGGCCGACGAGTTCAAATCTCTCTTGTCTGAATTCGATACGCTTATTTCGTTTAGTTTTCTGATCTTAATCGTCGTGCTACGAATACAACCGATTAAATTCTTTGGACACATGGACGTGTGCTCGCGCGCTAATAACGATCGCCATTTACTTCTCGCGCAACGGCAGTGCTTGGCTACCGTGTAAGGTTCCGGAAAATTACCTATCCAACGGTACTAGGGGAAACAAACGCGTGTCCGATAGGCGAAAATAAACGTTTTTTGTTTGTTTGTCGATTCAACGACGTGATCGGCCAAAACGAGAATTAACGACGAAAACGCGTTGTTCCCGCCGGACGATCGTACGATTCCAACGCCCGAGCTAATTCGTCGGACGCGTGAATGTTGTTGGATCGTTCGTGATGTTCATCTGTTGTGTGTGTGTGTGTGGTTAATGGCATCACCGGAGGGCGCTCGGCCGCGTTTGTGAGCGACGCGTCGGGTACATAACGGGCGACGTTTCCCGAGCGACGGAAAAACGTCGGCGGGTAAAAAATGACCGCCGCCGGAATAATACGCGGACAAAAGGAAACGTCGTGTAGTAGCGCCGTGCCGGTTATGCAACCGGGTGGGCCGCGATTTGTCTCGCGCGCTTACGGTGGTCCTCCACATTGTGCCTAATCATCCACCATTCTTGTTGTTTATTATTATTATTACTATTATTCGTATTATCATCATCGACGCGCTGCCGGCCCGTACACAGTGGGTATTGCCCGTCGGCACTACGAGGCTGCCCCACGGTCATCTATGACCACTCTATGTAATCATAGCCGTCTACGACGTATATTGTTCACGCTTCCGCGCGTCTTGTCCACAAATCCAAATTGGTTTATCGACGCTGTTTACTTACGTAGAGAAAAAAAAATAAACCCGTATAGGTAACATAACTCTGAGTATAATACATTAGCGGCAAACACGTACACTACACACACACACACACACACACACACACACACACATATATATATATATACATTATCGGACCGAACACGACGACGTAAAAAAAAAACGTTCACATACAATAACCAACACCGAGTGACCAAACCGATAGAGTTTTAGGTAATGCCGCGCGACTATTTCGCCACGGATAATTTTCGGGGTAAATATTTTAATTCGGACACGTTTCGCGACCTGTCGTGTTACTGAAATTTTCGAATTGTACCAACCTACGTAATTACGTAACGTTTGGTCGGTTTTGTAACCTCTACAGGGACGACGACCGACCTGTACACGTCATACCCCCGTACTCGAAAGTTTGGCGACGCGCGCGGTGGTTTCTCAAAAAAGGAGCCGAATTTCATCGACGTATTCGACGCGATGCAATATATTGTGCACGCCGTGGCACGTTTTACGCGATTCGGCGTGTTCTAGACCATTCATCGTACATTTCTCGAACGTCCATTATTAAGTCGAATTTCGAAAAATAGTGTCGTAGTGCGGTAAAATGGAAAATTGTAGGCATTGCGCGTTTTGAGTAAAATGGGTGGCGTTATCGTTTTGACGTCTCGAACGAAACGTGTTTTTGAAAATAATAACTATAAATATTACTAGAGTTGTATAGAAATGTGAACGATTCGATTCGAAATATTTGTATTCGACGATAACGTACGACAACGGCAAAAAGGTACTAAGAAATTGTCGTTAATAGAAAAAGTTTTAGTGAAATACGAATTCTAAAGTTTACGAAAATAACTGTTTTTGTAGTTAAATAGCGTACTCGATGTCGCTTAAATTTAAGTATTTCGAAACGTCAGGTATCTGTGGCGCTTTAAATCGAATTTAGAGTTCGAACGCTAGTCGGCGAATTCGAAGAGTACAATGCGTTCGAGAACGTCTCGCAAGTACAATATCGTCTTCTTCTATCGTATTCGAAAGTCGACATATTTATATGGCCGTTCGTCAAGACGTTCGGCTTAGTACGGCGGCACTAACATCGTGTCGACGGTAATATCGAGCGGCCGTAATGCGATTTCCGAAGTAGCCGTGGACAGCGAATCGGATCGTCGAATTATCGTCGCTCCGTCGTGTTGTTTTGTCGATTTTATTTCGTTCGACAGGGTAATAATAATTACGATCGTAATTGAGGGGGGGAATAACGCGGCGTATAATAGCGTCGAAAAAACTTTATTCGAATGGGCCGCGGTGTCGCTGATAAACCGGGCGTGGTTTTCATTTTCGAACGAATAATTACGAGCCGTCTACTTGCCCGTGACAACGTAATTGACGGGTTCCGTTCGGTGTAAGTTGGTGCCATACGATTTTTCTCGTAGCATGTTAAGGTTCAATCGCGCCAATCGCGCGCGACGGCCCGTAATATTTCGTGGACCGTATCGGTACCAATCGCGATCGAACGTTTTTATCGTTACAACTTTCGAACGAAACTACGGCGGAATCCGCGCGCATATTTTTACTGGCTACGTACGCACGAATACGATTTATTTCATGTTCGGTGTACGTTAGTCCTCGCGCTTTGTATAACCGCCCCGGGAATAATCGAAATACGTGTCAAAGTACCATCAAAGGAATTGTCGGCGTTCGTACTTACCTCGATTTCCATACACAATATATTTATATATATATTCGATTGTCGTTTTCCTATTTTATTCGCTATACAGTCGACGGAACGGGCGCGATCGTTTTAGTAAATTTTAGTAAATCGTTTTTTGAATTAATCATTATTGAAAATATAACCGAACAATCGGTTTTGTACGCGAGACGTGTAACGTTAACGGACGTCCATTAGCGTGCGTAGACGAACAACTAGCTTTTCGTTTACACGGCGATTAGTCAATCGGTGGATAACGAATGTGTATTTTTCGTCGCAAAACGAAACACGAGCGCGAGAGAGCTCCATTCCCAGCGTCCGGCACGTCGCGCGATAACAAATAAGAAGCACGCGTGGTCCAAGACGTTCCTAGCCGTCGTCGGCTGTAAACATTTTCGCGATTGACCGGAAAAACGTAATACGACAGTGAAGCGTAAAACGCCAAAGTAGTAATCGGCCGTAGAACAATTATCGGTACGCAACGGCGTCACGTAGGTATAATGGCTTGGGCCGTTAATTTTCGAATTTATATATTACGAGCGTCCGCGTAACGAAACGGCTCGAATCGGTTTCGGACGTGTACGGCCCGCGAACGTTTCCCGTGTAGCTCGCCGTAGAAATGTACGTATTTTGTCCGGGAATTCGTCTGTCGCCACTTGGACGGCCTAACGACGACGTCGGGCGTTATGGTCGGACGAGCTAGCGACGAAACGTCCGCGACAGTTTTTCGCGCGTCGGCGAGCTCGAATTCGGGACCCCGTCGATTCCGAACGGTTTACACCACGGGCGGAACGCGACGCGTGTGTCGTTATCGTCGTCGCGGGTCGCCTGGGTAATGTCGAACGGCGTCACGTCGACCGTGGCGGTATTACGGTATTTAATTCGTGTCGGAGCGATGAGTGAAACGCCACACACGTCGCCAAATTCGATTTTGTTCTGTCGTGTAGGTAGGGAACCCGATGAAGTTGTTATTTTTTAATTATCTCCCGAACGGATCTCGGCGCACGCGCGGTTAGGCGGTAGCCGTCGATAATAATTACAATAATAATGGTAGAAAAACAAAAATCGAAACCCGAGGTGACAGCGAAAAAACAATGTAAGGTAATTAGTTCATTAAGAACGAATCCTCCGGCAGAGCGGGGGTACGGAACACCCCACCGTAGTTATTATAATACCGCGGCCGAGCCGAAGGTCTCCGCCGCAATCGGCGAATTAAGTCGTCATCGCACACACGCACGCTCGCTCGCACGCCGTTTGCCCGCTGCCGGGTTAAAAAACTGATTCGATCTCGACGCGTGTGGTATTATACATTTCTTAATTTGGTCGTTACGGACGTCATTACGTTACGTAATAGCGAATGAAATGATAATGTCGGGCGTCATTGTGTTCGCCAAAACGGCAACCAGACGCGCGTCTTACAATGGGACCGTGTGTCGTGTCCGCCGGTGGATTGGGCGGGGACCCTGCGGACTCGCGAATAGTCGACGGCGTTTATAGACGAAGAGAACGCCGTGTCGGAACGCGTACGTCTATTGTTGTCGGAAAACGCTGATTGTGGCGCGTACGTACGCGAATATTATTCCGCGTTATGTTCGGTGCGAATTCCGCGACGTTTTTCCTCCGGGAAACGTTTTCGGCAAAGTGTCGGCACTTTTTTACTCGCGTGACTAGTGGCGAGACTACGCACCGTGTACGTGTTCCAAGCATCGTATTTGCGCGCGAACGAAACGTCCGTAAAACGATTTATACGTATTCGGCTTAGTTCGGAATCGGTTGTTCTCCACCGTAGGCGTAGTAGAAGTAGTACAGTGCAGGGGGGGACGAGATTAATTTAAAAGCGCTGCCCGCGTGTACACCGCTATTATTAGTCTACGACGATTTCGTCGTCGAATCGCGCGACAACAAATAACGTATTCTTTTACCGGGCGTCCGTAAGACTTCCACCTTTGTCCGGTTACTTTCAGGCGAAATTTCTCGACGACCACAGTCGTGTTCGTTCGCGAGGTTATAATCGAACCGCAATAACCGTAGGTTTATCGTTAAACGCGTCAACCTTCCCTACGCTCCAGCGTCGATCGTCATTCGAACATTACAATACAATTGATCGTACTTTTCCAAAACGATACTAAATTCGTATATATACTTATAATCAACGAACATATTTCACGTGCTTAGTGCTTTTGTAACGTATACTAAAACGGCAGTCGCTTGGAAAACATTCGCGACTTTCGAATTGTCGTTCGATTTCTTTTTCACGTTTATTATTAAGAATATCTTTTATACATTTATTGTGTCGTATACTTTCGACGTTAAATGTCGCGAAAACCAAAAAAACAAAACTCACTTTTCGTTACGCTTGCTACGTATAACTTTGTGTAATAATTAGGGACTAGGGTATAAATGGTAACGGCACTCTGTTTGATATATTACACATAATAATAGTAATAAGCATAAATTATGACCTCGTCGTTCGTGAGACTACACAATATTATAGTTTTCGCACGCGAATCGAACGTTGTTTTTTCGGTTTTGACGGTTTTCTCGTCATCGAGTTTTCATAAAGACAAAAAAAAAACGATTTTGTACCGCGTACGAAAATATCCGCCTAGTCCTATTACGCAGAGACGAGAAAAATGGCATCTAAAACGGAGTAATTTCCGAACACATTTTTTCAGTTTTCGAGACACGAGATTGTTATTGGTGGACGCACTTTGTTTCGTTCACACACTAATCAAACGTATTATAATTTGTATTTCCGTATTGTTGTAACGAGTCACCGTTAAGCGAATATTTTATAAACGAACGTTGTCGTGTTAGGTGTTTAAAACATACGAGTAACGTAGACCCGAACCCGAGTTGTCGTGGACTGTTCGTCGGGAATTATTGCGAATGGGGTGTGTGGAAGTATTCGTGTAAAGGTGTATTGTAAATAATTTTTCGTTCGTGTCTTTATTCGAAACGCGTTTCGAAAGTAATTTTTTTTAACGAGTACGGAATTAATACGGACCGTAATAAGGGACTCGGGGACATGGTACACGTACGATACTCGAGCGTGTGTAAATAGCAAGTAGTGGACGGACGTGTATTACCTTCGACGACGACGAAGGTGGCGCGGCGTGCTAGGCGTGACCCGTGGCGGTCGCGTTGATTACACGTTATGATGTCCTCGTGCGGTACGTTCGTGCGCGTGCGCTAGTCGCGATCTCACACACGTTACATATAATACGCACGCACTAATTACGCGCGGTCACACATACGCACGCGCCACAAACACGTCTTTTGAAAATGTCATTTGCCGACCGAAACGAGAATACGCGTTTTGTTTTCGTGTAAACGGAGCGATTTCGTTCGATCGCGACCTTTCGGGAAACCATTATTCTTTAAGAAAACGTTTGCCGGGCGTTACGTTCTACATTTTTTTTCATAATTCGACAGTTTTCACCGCTATTCCGTAACGCGTGTTTGATTCTTGAAGTTCGACTAGTAAGCGTCGATGTTCAAGACACGACGATAAGTGGTAAGGTACCTGTAGTAGTAGTAATATTAAGAACTTTACCTATTGGCGACACTTCGTCAGAAATGTTCAAATCCGGTACAGTTAAATATGTACATTCGGTAATTAGAAGTTATAACCATTATCCGTTACCTATCAAATACGAATGTATTACGGTAATATAGGAGAAATATGGGTCGCCATAAAAAAAATCAAAAGTTTACGTTTACGCGAGGTGTTAAGGATATAATTTTGGAAAATATTTTCGTAAATAATAAAATTAAAATAATAAACGTCTTTTCAAAATGTCCACAATTTCGTGAATTATTTACCCATCGTCGTGTGTAACGGGCATTGTATCGATGTTGAAAATGCGCGGTTTGCGGGCGTCGTTCTCTGGAAGAGAGACATTAATAACGATTCCCGTATACAAAATCACGCGGGACTCGGAAGCGAGCGGTATATTTTTTCGTTTTCGGCCTTTTGAACGATTCGGCAGAGACAATCGTTCCGGGGTGACGACGAAAAATCAAAAAAACCTTCTCTTATTATCGACGGCGTGTGGCGGGTCGGTCAACCCGATCGGGTTTCGCGCCCGGAGCTACCGTCGAGCGTGTTTGTTGTCCGACGATCCACGTGGGGGCTACGAAATTCGGATTAACCGTCGGTAACCGCCGTACATTTTTTAGGCGAAAATAGCGCGTCGCGTAATCGTACGTAACAATCGCTAGCGCGTTATTATTGAAAACGAAACCTACAGTCGTATAATTCGTGCTTCGTCGTCCGGCCGTCAGTAGCGAAAATAATTAATTGACGGACGAAAACGGATTTTCGTTACGTTTCGCCCGTTTTTCCGAACGCTCCCCCGAAGATTGTCCCCCATTTACCGCCGGCAGGACAACCCGGGCACGGCGAATCGAACTGCCCGGGCGGTACTGTCCCGCGGGTATTTACTGGGACGTATTATTCCACGCGGTCGGCCGCGTTTTCCCTACTCACCGACGTAACCGACAACTTCGGCGGCGACGAACGTGTTTGGACGGCCGGCGAACCGAGAGAGAATCCGGGAACACCGAGAGAGAGAGATCAATCACCGTCAAGACGGGAGCGCGCGCACCTCGGCGCGTATATTTATTGTAACACGCGTAATAATACGTGCCGGCCGGCCGGTTGATTGAAACGTTATTAAACGCCGCCGCCCGAACAACACACACACGTCGTCGAGCTGTACGTATTTGTACAGTGTTACGTTATTGTTATAGCGCTTTTGTGTTTATACGATTGTTGTTCGAGTGTCCTGGGCGGGCGGACCCGACAAGTACGACGCCGACTTACACACATACGCGCGCGAGGTACTCTCGGATACCTTCGTTTCCTCACACACACACACACACACACTCGGTTGTTTTGTTATCGAACGGCGTGCTTCGTCACCGCTACTGCTCCGTTGCACGTTCCGTACCGGACGACTCGCCCGGATCGACGCCAACGAATTAGCCGGTCGTTGATCTCCGTGTCCGGTCGGTTCGCGAAAATCCCGAGTTCGTTATAGCGCACGCGAATTTTCTTAGTGGTGCGCGCGTGCGCGTATAGCCGAGGAAGGTGATCTTTAGTTTATTTTGGGTGGTCGGACTTGTAAAATTCGCTAATATTCGGAAAATCCTTCGACGAAATCGCGCCGAAACGGAAAATAACTATATTCGAACGACGGGCGGTGGTACGTTTTTTCCCGATTAAAATCGTAAATACGGGGTTTCCGATTGCCAGTAAAACCCTCCGTCGGCCGTTTTTCCGTGTCCCGTACGGCGTTTTGTTCGGGTTCGCCGGAATATAGAATTAACGAAAATCTCGTAATTATTTCCATTATCACGCTGCAAGTATCGTTTTTACTTTATGCCCTTGTGGCGTTCGATATGTAACGCCCGAATAATTACTAAATAAAATCGGAATCGTACGAAATCGCGGTAAATCGAAACGATCGTGAACAATAAACCCGTTTAGGGTTTTAAATAGGGCCACGCGGACATTTGTCGAAACAGACCCGTTAACGTTTTCCAGCGTTCATTTTAAACGGACCAAGTTGACGTTATGGTTAGCGAAATGATACGAATCGTCGAAATTCAGAAAGGAAATTTCGATTACGTGTAAACGTCGTGAAAACTTTGCAAATGCACCGAGAAGGTCTTTAATTGTATATTGAATGTAAGTCAGGACTGGGAGGCGGTTTACGTTCTGCGTAAATATTGATTTTACCGACGAAAATTCTGACGGAGTATTCTAGCGATCAGTTCCGAAACACCTGTAACGTTAAGGAAAAACTGACGAGAACATTTCCAGTTGAAATAATCATCGATAAAATGGTCGAACGGTTCAAAAACGTTGAATACGTTTTAGACGACAATAAAGATAATAATAATAACGACAACTTTCAAACTGAAATAAATACTCAACACGCCCCGTAATTCCGAGGTTATTACTCAAAATAGTTACAATCTCTAAGCGCGCGTCGGACTATTGGCAATTTACCATCGTCGACTATATAATTAACATATCGCGTATGTTTTGTATATTTTCTATACGAGCGTACTTATTTTATCAGGGGGAGTGGGAGAAATTTTGTAATATACCGTTTTGATTTTTCGTAAACTCGGGTTGACGTTACGGCATAGGGAAAAATACGACGCTTCTCGCAGGACACTCGCACCCTCTGCCCGTCCCAGACGTCGTCCCTAAATAAACCTCCAGCCCCGATATTTTTCAATCGTGATTTCATATACGTCGGCTAATAAACTCCGACGTATATATTACAGCGAAGGCGCAACTTTAATGAGAGTACGTAAATACATTAGACGACACGCAATGTGCGAGCGAGAAAACCGTTTAAAATTCCTTTAACAATATCGTCTCCGAAATACTGTATATATATTTATAATATATATACGGCCGACGTGACACGTCTATTTTCAGGTTTTCAAGAGCTTACCGACTGCCATCGCCGCGTTGTGGCCGCGGAATTTATTAAACTCCGACGATTTATACGCGTTCTTACGTCAAATGTGAAATTCTTATGTTAAAATTAATGTCACGGGCTTAATATTATCCGAACGTTAATTACACGCGGATGTCTAAATTTTACGGCAGCGTGTCTAACGTGCCTGACTTCTATTATTGTGCTAGCGTATAGTTCGATAATTTGTAAGCAATTAAAATCGAAAAGTTCTTACGTTATTTATTGTACGAACGTGTACGGGTACGTGTGTGTATCTGATAAAGGCTAGAAAGCTTTTTTATTTATCGTACGATACACATTTGTGCTATTACGATAATTTTCTAGTAATCGGAACTTAAATTAGTCGCGTAAAAATCGATGTTCGCGGATAAAACGCGTAGAGAGTATATTTTTATTACGACACGGACGTGGTACGTAATTGAGACCGATATCGTTACATTTAATAAGATTGTTAACCAGGCGGTAGGGGTGGCACTTTGAAAATCGTATAATCCATCGCGCGTAATTACTCGCTCGTGTGTGAACCTGTAGCGACAAGTACAAATAGAGTCGAAGAACGTGTCGACTTCCGTACGGTCCTCGTATTTGTCGCGTGTGTTCGATACGCAAGATATGACGTCGTCGCCAATGACGGTCGGAGTATAAAATCGGTTTTTACAAGTGGCGGGAAACGCTCACGTTCCGGCGTCGTCGTCGTCGGTGCGTGGGTGGGCGCGATTCGATGACGAGTGAAACGTGCGAGATCGGTGTCGATAATTTACGAACGGACGCACGTCACGAAAGAACGTGGTACTGGAAATTGGGCGATTTATCCAAGAAAATCGGCGACTCCGGGTCTTTCGAACTCACCGACGTTTCCCGAGAGCATCCGGCTATTGACAAAACGTCAATTCGCTTTTTACAATAATTTTATGTACTCGTAACACTCGATTATAGATTAAATACGTTATCGTACTCGTTCGTCTCGGCCACGACAATTTCGCGTTTGTATCGACCGCTATTTATAGAGGATTTCCATAATTTTAATTTCGAAGTCGACCGTATTACTTTTAATCGCTATTGCCGACATTTATGACTTATAGTTAAAATATTGTTTTCCTTTTTACGTTATTTTACGAACGAATGAGTTTTTGAACGTGATCGAACCACTCTGATTTATATATATATATATCGACGTATCGTTCGTATAAAATTATCCGACTCCTCAGCACCGGACAATGTGACTTCAAAATACGTTCTTATATATATATATATACGTATAGGTCGAAGTGAGAATTACCTTAGGATTTGTTGACCGCGACATCGTAATAATAACGATAATCTATGGTTGTAGATTTGTTACGTTTGGGATACTGGAATGTTCTATGCGCTAAATCCGTTTGTTTCGCCGATATCGTCACGAGTAATTAACGACGGTCTTCGCGATTAGTAATAACTGCACGTCACGCACTCTAGTTTGTTTATAAGTTCTTTTTTATATCCTTTAAGGGCGCGTAGGCCTAACACGAACAAAGCTGTACGCGAAACGTAATTTCGTTAATAAGCGCGCGACGATTGTTTAACGGCAACGTGAAGAAGTATACCGAACAGCGTCAACGGCAGTATTATCTGTATCCACGGTATACCGTTTATCGTGACGATCATTATTTTTGGACTTCCGTCGTGCAACGACGATTTCAGATAATCGATCATTTCCAAATCCGCCCGATTCAAACGCCAGGTCGATCGTTTACGCGGTGCGTTCCTGGAAGTTGCGCGTACGTACGATTCATAAAAATGTTATTTCGCGCGTACACAATAAACGTTACGACGATTTCAATCGTTTATCGTTCGCGCGTTATTACATATAATACGAGTAATCGACCAAACGACCGGTTAAAAAGTTCTCCGGGGAGAGTATTTAAAATATAAACAATGACGAGGACTAGTGCCATCAGACCTACACCCATTTAGAACCTGACCGCGACAATATTTTTCAGTGACGAACGAAATAAAAAAAAACCGTCACGGGTAAAAACGAACCGTAAACCACTGATTCCGTAATTTCGTGTTAAGCGTTACGAAAATATCGTCGATCGATAATTTGTTCGGAAAATCAATCATCCGTATTCGGCGAAAGCACAAAAACACAATATTGTAGGCAACAGGTTAGGTTAGGTTCGTAGGCGCCATATTGTAAATTAATCAAAAATACGCGCGAACTATGAATATTACGCGCGTAATTGTTTCCGTAATAAGTGCCCGTAAATTATAACGAGACGTTCGCGCGTTATTTATGAACACCGATTTATCGGGCAACATGTCGACATCGAATCGGATGATAAAATCTAAAAAAAATCGCTAAATATACCTACTTGGATTTCGGTTCTATTTTCTGAACTTCGGTTTTTCGTCCTTCTCGGCAATGGCAATGAAAATCGTCTACAGAAACACTTTGAGTTGTATCTATCGAGCTTAGTCGTTATTTTCGGTTTACTTACGCACCGGACTAAGCCTTTCGTCGTCGTCATCATCGTCGTCGTCGTCGGTCTTCGTACGAAAATCGTCTTTAGAATCGATTATAGCGCTTGAGGATAGGGTTTGTATACTAGGTGACTTCTGACTCGTCATAAACATTGTCGTTACGCAATGATCGTTATAACATAGATAACTACTGTAAACAATTAACGATATTCTAAGTTACTGTTAGGAAACACAAAAGTAAGCACAAAAGCGCCGTAGACGGGTTGTGGCTACTAAGGAGTATTGAATAAGGAAATTTGTAACTCGAAATTAAACGCGCGAAATAAACGAAGCTCGTTGTACGTATAATTTTCTTCGAATCGCAACGATTAAAACCGTTCGCGTTGTACGCGACGCGAATTACTAAGCCTAAACTAATTCGCTAAACAGATATTACGTCTGTGCATTTGTTTTAAAATAAAAAAATTAGAAGGATTTATTTACGATTTAGTTTCACGTATTAAACGCACTTTAATATCGTTAAAATGTACTTAGACGATTAAAGTAGAAAAAATGACTAAAGCAAACCGTAGGACTTTTAAAATTTAAATATTGAATATTGTCTCGAATATTGTCTTTTGTGGAGACGATTTTAGATTCGGCGTTACAGAAATATTTCAATTTTACGCGTTTAACTACGCACGCGATTTTTTGAAACGAAAAATCACACGAGTCATATGTTTTACTAAATATGACGAAGAATCGACCTTCAAAATTTTAATTTACCGATTACAAACGCAATTTTTCCTGTATATTTTTGACTCAGCTTACGCGTTTGTTAGGGTTTTTATATCGTCCGCGGCTACCTGAATATCAACTTTCGATAACGTGTAAATCTAAATATATTCCTATATTCCTCCCAATACAGGCATGTATGTTAAAGCGCGTTGGAAATACACGTACAATACACGTAGTCATTACTCGTTTAACTTGGACACGTCGACGAAGAACATTAGCCAGATCACCATAAGAGTCCATCCAATTAAAAAGATAGTCCACATTTCGATGGCAATTTGTAAACATTTTAGCGAACTCTGAAAATGTAAACGTTTACGTTCGTTAAACATAATTTTACGAGAATAGAGTATCGTTTATGTTATCGCGATTCGTTCGCTATTTTTGTTTTTGTTTGGTGGAGGGGCGGTGGTTAGGTTAGGTTTGGTAACTTATAAGTTAAGGGCAACCTGTAAATAACGTATTGTTACGCGTCTTCATCGAACAAAAATGCTCGACGACTTAACCGTATTTACGGCCGATGCGTCGATTTCGTATCGTGTTTTTCCACAATGTTCGACGGACGTATAAAACTTACGTTGAAGCCACTTATGAACGCGAATGTCCACGTGATGGCTACGAAGGAAATGACGATCATTTGAATGAGCGTAAATACTGAAAAAGAACGTACACGCGCGATTTTCAAACGACGTATTTTTGTTTTTTTTATAACGGTCTAAGCGTATACTTACCCGGCGGTACGTTCGAATATTCCCAAATACACGTGAGCAACATTATGGAGGACATTAGCTGTGCGCGGAAAAATACAAATTGTCAATTACAACGATACCGACTGCATTTACGGCCTATCACGCACGACGCGACTAAGTGATTGTACGATTTGTCGCGTTCGGCCGTTAGGAGAATAATTTTAAACGATTACCGTTGAAATGTTGTAACGAATGGCGTTAGGTACGTAGGGAGTTTTTTTTAATTACGGATACAACTAGGAAGTCGTCGAATACTCTTTTAGTTTCTTTTATACATATTCCAAGTGTCGCGTTACCATTATCGAATCCGGTAAACGAACGCCGGAAATCTTAGATGTTTACAGACGTACCGTTCATTAAATACTAGGAATATACGACGAGTGCGCGAATAGCGGGCGCTCCTCGTTAAACCAAAACGCCGTGCCCGTTTACAAACGGGCGATCATTTCACTATCCCGGTCGCGTAGTATACTAGTGCACACCCTTATTGTAATTGCTTATCGGTTATCGAAATAAAACTATCGTAATTTCAAGAAATATTTTGTTAAGACTTGCCATGAAGCTTCCCGACAAGATGTAAATGTCGTTTTGAGCGGATAACGAATTAAAAACAAACATACTAGGTTAAAAATGACGTATGGCTCAACCGAGATGTATCTATAAAGAGCATAGATCTGCGGTCGAGTACATCGTTATTCCGAACAAATAAAATCGATAAAAAAGATATTAACGCGACGTAAATAACGATTCGATACACGATGTTTGGTTGCTACGTAGAAACGTGTGGTAAAAAAACGACGCGACGCGCCTACCGTAGCGTATCCGTCGTAAATATCGCCGTGGCGGGGCCGGCGTGTCGGAACGTGACGGCAATTTCGGGACACCGTGTTAGCTCGTCCGCCGGATTCGATGATCACCGAATATCTACCCCTTCGTTTCGTAGCCATAGGCGAGTGTTAGTTTGTGTGGCGGATGAGACTCCGCTATATAAGGACTCCGACGAGTGACCGCGTCGCCGCCACAAAACTCTCGATTTCGGCACAACATTGTTTTATCCCCGGATGACTGACGGAACACCGCCCTGAGGCACGTGATACGGGGAGATGGCGAGTTCACGTATCCGAAAATTTTCAAGTAGAAACGACGCGTAATGTTAAATTAGACGCGTCCGCGGATACTTACTTTTCGGACGTGTCGCGCGCTCCCGCGTGCACAGTTACGCACGCGTTCGCGCACGCGCGTAAAACGCACCGGCTCACACCTCGCGGCTTTTTATATTATTTAATTCTCCTACGTTATTATTTTTTTGTATTATTTCGTTTTTAAGGACCGGATAAATTGTCGTAAACACCGTCTCGACAGTTGGCCGACGGTGCCTGTTCCTCCCGCCCGCTGCGCCGCGCGTATTACCGCGACACGATAACACCCCTTTCGCGCCACCGTCGAACGCGCGCACGCACGTATATACATAACACGCGGCCATACGATCGTCTAGTGCGCGGGGGTGTGAACGCGCGTAAACAACACGTCTAAACGACCCAACGAAACAATAATAACGCACCCCTCCCTCCAGGCGATATTATTTCTGACGCCCTACCTCGCTGCGCGTAATAATTTGATATCTTTATTCGTATCGCCGTCCGTCCATCTGTCCGTGTGTGTGTGTGTACACACACCGCGCAATAGGTAACGTAATATACGACGCGTGATTATCGCTTTAATTATTGCTACGTAACGTATACGTACACACACACCGGTACGCCGATGGTCCACGCGGGGGATCGCGCGTCTGACGAAGGGTTTTTCGTCATCGCTCTCTACCCCTATTCCCCCGCTGGGGTACCCGCTGAGCGCGGTCGATTAATCAAATTTCCGCCGGTATGTCGCCCGTGTGTTTTTATCGTTATTTATTTAGTCACGTGCTCGGCGCGCACGCCGTACGTATGCCGGTCGTCGCGAACTCGCGTACCGTCGTACGCCGTTGTATTTTCGTACACCGAGCGTATTTTTATTTAGTTCTTCAGCGCGAGATATCCGGGACAACTGTCTTCACAATAGGGAGTTATAATAGTTCACAATAGTTTATTTCACAATGACCGCGGTGCGACGTCCGTCTAAGCGTTCGGTCTTCGAACTTCTTTTTCGTGTTAAAGACGTCCGTACCGATAGCGATTGTATTAGAGAGTCGGAAATCATCCCCCCCTTACCATCTCCACACCCATCCCTTCACCACGACGGTAATTCGTTTCGCGCGTTTTTTCCACTTTCTCGGTGGTTTTTTAAAGACGAATTATTGACGAAGAATAATTTTCGTGAGGAATTTTTTTTTCCCTCTAAACCGAACTCGCTTTTATTTTCGATTAAATTACATATATATATATAATATTATAACGATGACTTATCGTCATTTCGTTCGTACGTAAATTTTGAAATAACTTTTGTACAACATAAGTCGCGACATACAAAGACAATTGTTTTTAAATAACGTTTAATACAATGTGACAGAATCCGCGTTCACAAAATAACAATCGTTTCCGTCTTTTTTTCAAATAAAAATAAAATAAAAGCTAAATAGTTATTCGCCACGATTATTTTCCTCCGAAAACTGTTGCACGTTATTCTGTATTCATTTTTTTACCCGTCGATTAATTATGATTGGACTCAATGCGCTCCGAAGACATATCGCGTTTTGCTTGTATCACGGGAAACCGTTATAATTTATCGCGCGACAAAGAATTTTCGCGAACTATACAAATTACGCGAAACGTCGACGAATTGAATTATAATACGTACGTTTAAGCCAAAAGCGTAAACGACAGGCATTTATTTTGTAAATACGATTATAAATATTACGTTCGATTCGGTTGAAACCGTAATGCGTGCGCGTGTATTTGTACTTAAATTATTGACGTTTCTTGAATCGTACGCTTCAAATTAAACGACAGCGGCGTTTTAGGGGCTGTCACGCGACGAAGATATAAAATGAGAAATCGTCGGAGCGTTACAACACTCGTTGCACGTGCAGTAACACAACGACGGGCAATTCCGTTTCGAGCGATTCCTCTCCGCGCGCTCCTCTCGGATTGTCGTTACGCTTTTGTAATTTATCTTTCCGCGGTGTGTCTAATTTTTACTTTCCAATCGTATTCGTAACGCGCGCGCTGCGCAGCTTATGAGAGTCAGCTGGCGGCCGACCGTTTCCAAGGCGCTAACGCTAGTTCGGAAGGTCGAGGTTTTTGACGGATGATTACGGGATATTATCCCCGGGGCGTAATTGATGGAACCGAGTGCGACTAACGCCGAACACGTTTGTACAATATACTTTATTTTCGCGAGGCGTGTCGTCTCCGATTTCAAACGCCGCGATGACGTTAATATTACGTGCCGTCGTGACGCGTCTCGCTTATTGCCGCGACGCATCGTCGTATATCCGACGCGTCCGCGTCTATCTATATTCGCCTGAAACAACGATCGGTGTGTCCGTTCGAAACCGCCGATTTCGCTTTTCGATTAGTTCCGATCGGTCGCGATTTCCGCCGCCGTGTACATATTACGTGCCGTAAACCGATCGTTACGCGTGCAATCGAAGCGTGTGGAGGGGAGGGGAAGAAAAGGCATCCGCCAAATGATTAACATTAGTCGTAAACGATTGTGTCCCGCGCAATTGCGACGGACGTTTCCAACGGTAATCCGTTCGAATTGAAATTAATTAAACGGACGGTTCGACGCGAACGGCTATCGTCGCCGTCATCGTCGTTATTATTACGATCGTTTCTCCGGACGGATTCGGCCCGACACGTTATATACGACCAACGATATTTCGGCGAGGAAAACTTGAGGTTAGCTAACACGCTCGTGTAAATATTATATAATACGCACGCGTCTCGAAATAGCTCGCAAAGAGTTTCGGTCCTAAACGAACCGTTATAATGATATGCGTGGGGCAGCGCACAAGTCTCGAGTGTAAAACAGCCGACAGCCCTGCACGTAAAGCACACAGACACACACACACACACACACACACACACAAGGCGCAGTGCCAACTTGTTTTCCTTTATATTTTCTTGTTAGTTTTTGGTTAAACGAATCCATTAGTAAACGTCAACGGCGCGCACATCAAATACCCGGGGAACAAAAAAAAAAGGAAGGGAACTCGTCAAACGATTTGAAAAACCGCTTTCGAGTGCCAATGATAAATCGTATTTTAAATTTCCCGCTCGTTTTTTGGAACTGTGTCCAGAAAAATAATATACGGTTACCGTTCGCGTCGTTTGTAAATCATTTTTCTCTTAATTAAAAAGTAAGCGCACTACTCTACGAGCAACTACGCAATGACATCGGTGACCGTACCCACGCGCACCGGATTCACCGGTCAATCGCCGCCGTCCAAATCGTTCTAGAACAATTAGCTCGTAACGTTCCAGTAGTTGTAACCGTTGTGACTCCGCTCTTTGACCGGACATGACGATTATCTAAATGACCTGTTTTGTGTCGACAGTCACGTCGACTTATTCGATACGAAACTTTTCACTTTTTTCTCGGACCAGAAAATGTTTCTCCGTTAGTCAAATTATTCGTTCGATTTTTCTATTCTGACGCTTCATTTAACTTCAATCCGCCCGAAATTCACCGCCGACAGGTATGATGGAATCATTTCTCCGCCTATTTCGGCCACCGGGCCGGGGATCACTTGCGACGAATAGTTCGTTTTAATTAAACGGGTAACGTATATTTCGCGTTTTATTTATTAATTATCGTGGTAATATTTTCCGTGAGTTATTGTCGCCGTCGTCTGCACTTTGATCGTTATTATCGGAGAACGACGACGACAATATTAGTAACGACAACGTCACGACTGCAAGAGTTGTTCGAATGTATTCGCCGCGGTCGATCGTTGTGAGCCGCGAATAAATACAAATATTTGCGAGGAACCGTCTTTCCGTTTTTTAATAAAAATACTTCCACATTATTACGTTTTTTCTGTTTTTTCTCTCGCGTAAATCCGTAATATTAATAATACGTACAAATATACGATTTCCGTTTTTCATTTTTACTTATTCCGTTTATTTAAAATAATAACGAAAATTCCGTCGGCTCCGATCCTCAGATACCCGGAGCCAGACGTCGCGAGCTATTTATTATTATCTCGTAGATACAACCGACGGAAATCATGGGCGTTCGAATAGCCCGTACTTCGGATAATTTTTTTAAAAAACGAACAATCTCGCGATATATCAAGGCGTATTCTAGCGCCGAAACGTGGACGGACGTAGTTATGTCGGACGCTACGATTACCGCGTTTACGTAAACATTACGCGCCTGACCCGACCACAAGCCCGGTCGAATGGCGTAGACGTTTTTTTCCGGTATAGTTGTCTTAAACGATCCGGATATCTAATTAAGTAACTTTATAATAGTCAACACGTCCTTTGATGTTACGAATGAACGTATAATAATAACAAAGCCCCGTAACCATTTTGGACGGTGTCCCAGGAATTTGGGTTTCACTGGACCGCGATTTCCTTTCCGCGACATAACGTACGACGGAGTCACACACAGAGCGATTCGTGCGGGAACTCTCGTTCGCACGGTAGCTAATCGATTGGCGGTCGATAAGGACGCGACACGATCGGTGTACGCGTTTGTTTAGTCCGATACGTACTTCACGTCAACGCGCGGTGTGGACGGTACCGTTGTTCCGACGATCGTTGCCATAGTCGTACGGTCGGTGTTACGGCAATGAGAACGAACGGCGACGAACGGATACGACGGCCGCCAAACGAGTTTTCGTACGACGCCGCGGATCCGTACACTCCGCCGTCGTCGTGGTCGTCGGTCGCGTTCATCATTGTCTCGTTCGATTACGAACACAATGTTATACGATCGTCTACACGCGTTCCGAAACGTACAACAATCGTTTATTAAACGATCGACGGTCCTCGTGGAACTCGTTAACGTCGTGTCTATACACGATACTCTCGTGTCCCGCGTCGGCGAGCGTACGTCAGCGTTCGTTAAAAAAAAACTCTACCGGTGATTTCGGAACGCCGTTAATCAAAACGTATTGGGGATTCGATACGAAATCGTGATTTACGCCGGAGAGTGCGCGCGCGTTCGGTTCACGCGTCCGCCCGAGTCACGAATATTAGTAGTAAGTGGCGGTAACCACCGCGAATATAATAACGCGTCCATCGAGACACTTCGTGAATCGTAATAGATATATTCGTAGTGCGAGGGAGCGGCGGCGGCGACAAGTTTAAAAAAAAAAAAAAACGAACGTCCGTTGGCGTGTTTTTCAATTTGTATTCGGTCGGCGTAGACGCACGAAAAAAAAACGAACCGACATTTTCTAATTACCTAATTACGTTAATGCCGCCAAGTTCACACAAACACACGTGCGCGCGCGCACGCATTATTAATATTTTGTATATAAAACTGTATTGTGTAAACACACTCGTTGGATCCTATATACATACAGTGTACGTGCACGCGCGCGTGTGTGTGTGTGTGTGTATTTAACGTATACAGGACGTTCGTCGACCGTAAGGTTTCAGCGATGTCGAAACCCTTACTGTTTGCATAGCGTATCCCCGAATATCGTCCCGACTATCCTGTATAACACACGCGTGCGCACGCACGTTCAATATTCACGACGTTTTCTTATAATAATAAATCTTCTACGCGGCGACCGCCGCCGACTATTGCCGCGTCTACCGTCATCCACCACCGGGAGCGTATATTTTACACGGCCGAAATGACGTGAGTGACGGCGCCGCCAGTGGTACACGTGTGTGGTGTGTTTGTGTGTGTGTGTATGTATATATGTGTGTGTGTACGCGTGCGTGTGTGGGTGGCGTGCGCGCTCGCGATGCCGCCGTCGCGACAGTTTATCCGGCGGCAAGTAAGCCTTGTCGGACGAGACGCCGTCTCCCCGCGTTCGAAAATCAACGTACACGAAAAGACCGTGCCACACCGGTGGCGACGCACTCCTATCGGACACCGTTTTCGGTACGCGGAACCTCCGGGAACGTTAGCCACGGCGAACCGATTTTCTCCGCTATTCGCTCACCAACACAGAACGAAAACCCTCGGAGCACGAACGTTTTCTAAACGTGCCGAACACGCTGTTATTCCCATTACGGACGTCGCTTTCTTTCCACGTCTTACCGGTGCACAGACGATAACATGTATTCGGGTACTTTGGTCGCTACGAACGAACTGAGCAAAAGTTATTACGGGGACACCACGTACGCGTAACAAACGACGTTTGCGTTTCGAAAAACACAACACATCTTGTAAACTCCGTCAGCCAGTCACCGCCGCACCGTAATTCTCATAAATCGTAATACGTAACACAACCGTAAATGGCTAATGCTTTATTTCGAAAAAAAATATATATATATTTATCGATTAAAATATGGCCGTAAACGAATACATAAATTACCAAGGCGTCGCTAATATGGTTTTTAAAACAATATTTTGTTCGGGCGATAAAATAATAAAACGCCTCCTAAACAATGGTAGAAATATTAGAAGAAAGGCGCCGAAATATTTAAAAAAAACCGTAGGAAGTATTCCCCACATTCTTTCGCCTACCCAATTTGAACGCTGACTATAAGTGAATATATATATATATATGTGTGTGTGTGCATACACGACGTGAATTAATAGATTCTATTTCTGTTCAGAAATTTACTTTTCTAGTCCAATGTACCGTGAAATATAATTTAACAATTTCACACTATTTAAACAGTACTAATCCGACGCGGCATTCGCGTATTTGTTGAAACGCGTAAGCAAAGTGGCAATATCACAGAGTCCAAAATCGTAAACGTCCGTGTAGGAATGTATTTATACCTAACCTACCATCGATTTGTCTCTCGATGTCCACGTAAACGCTTAACAAACGCGAACGTATATATTAGCTACATGGAAAACTCTAACCAACGTTATATACCGACGTGTGCGTATATACACGATACAATAAGCAATAACGGCGGCGGTATTGCGTAGAATATTCCTGTTTGACGGTAATCGCTTGCGACATTATATCGTACACGATTTATCGCGTGTGGGAAAACAACGTTCGCCAACGAACGAACGAAAAACTCGAGTTCCCTCAGCGACGGGCGGACAAGCGTGTGGTGAACTGACGTTCGCTATTTTAAGGCGAACGCTTGCCG
>JAIPRN010002848.1:0-26179 GCA_025469175.1 Geopemphigus sp. TES_GeoC_2020 | reverse complement strand
CGGCGAATTATGGAACGTTGTGCGACGATGGACGCCGACTTGGAAAAGCAATTCTGGTTAGAGTTCGCCGTCGAAGACCGGAGAAAAATTTTGGTAATCCCGTCGTTTCGTCGATGGTGTTCAAGTACCGTAGCGGAATCCGTTCCGCCGTTTCTGCCGACCGACGGGTCGAAAACGACGGCGGCGACGGATACGACGGCTTTCGGTATCATATCGTTCGGTCCATATCCTCCGAAAACCGTGATGGCCGACGAAACGAAAACGCGATTACGGCGCCGACACGAAAATACGTCGGACGAAATTGTGTACGTCGGGCGTAACGACGGACGCGACTGGTGGCAAACGGCGAAAAATAAATCGTAGTCGAGTTTTCCGATGTACGGTGGCGGGCGCGTGTGCATATACGCGCACGTTTACGAGACAGTTGGGTTAGGTGGAAAGGACGGCAACGCGTTACGCGAAAAATGGAAATCCTTTGGTCGTCTCTATATTAAGAATGGTTCGTTCTCCGTAGTAAATAAATGCGCGCGATATTATCGGGGACGTCGGCGGACACTAGCGGCGATGGCGCCGGGCGGTGTCCGTCTGGGAATCGACCGAACGCGAACGAAACCGTCCGAGAGTCACGCGCCGTCACGGGCGAGGGGTTTGGTTGGGGTGGACGGGACGGGGAGGGAGATGAATAAATTACGTCGGGGAAAAATCGCGACGATTTTCGCGTGAATAATTAAAAACAGGGGGAAAAAACGAAACGGCCGAAAAAAATAACCGACTAAACTGAATTTATATATATATACACCGCGCGAGTACGAGACGCTATTATTATTGACAGAGTTCGTCGGCGTTTCGCGGCATTTCTGTTTTTAATGAACAGAAAGAGGTCGGCGGCGGGGCGTCCCGTTTTTTTCCCGTATACGATATATTTATATATACCGCGTACTTTTAAAGTTGGGTTTTCGCCGCGCATTAAAATACTATATTACGTGCATTGTGTTCGCCAGTACATGCGCTTCGTCGTCCTCATCATCCGACAACAATAACGTGCGTGCGCACGCTCGCGTGTGTGTGTGTGTGTGTGTGTATGTGTGTATACGTTTATACATTGAAACGTACGTAACATAGTCGGTAACCGACGCCGCGTGTTACGAGACAGAAATTATTGTAATCATTCATCGTAATAATAGTAATTGCGCCGGACTAATAATAATAATAATAATAATAATAATAATAGCCGGTACGACGGAACGTCACGTAAGTGCGCGTTATTCGACGGCTGTTCCCGTTGTGCCCGCCAATCGGTCCTCATTCCCGTCGCGCGTTTCACGAACAACCGGGTCGGCGATTAAAACACTCGTTTCCCGAACCGCGACGACGTTCCGGGACGCTATTGTCGACGGTTCCCCGGGGTTTTCACATTCCGTTTCGTTACGTTCCGAGCGTACGTCTTTTTTTTTTTGTTTAATATCGTTCGGACGACGAAAACAAAAATCGAATTTCGTTCGACGTACGTCAGTTCGGTACGGTCATAACCCACACCGGTAAAAATAATATTTCGTAACAAACGTATTGTTGTTATTGTATCATAGTCGTTGTACGCGTAAAAACAATCGTAATTAGTAGTTAATAAACGTTTTTCGACGAATAAACGATATCTCGCGTGATTATCGTAAACAATTCGAATTTCGCTCACGTGTACGCTACGTGGGTACGCTTATCGGAAACCGTTATTAGCTTTTGCCGATAACAATTAACCGATCGTGATTTTTATTCATTTTTCGGAATGCCCGTGAAAAAACGCACGTATTCTACCGGCCGGACTATTCGATTCGGCCTTTCCATCGATCGTCGAGTTATTAAATTCGATCCACGTAAACGCCCGAAAAAGGTAACCACGACAAAAACTGTCCGAACCCGTTAGTGCACACATTCGCCGGAGTGTAGTAGCGGTCTGACGATTTGTAATCGATCAACGCGCGCACAAGAAATGTCGCGCTCGAAATCGCCGTGTATGGCCTAAAGTACGGGCGACGGATAATAAACGACCGAAAACCGTTCGTTTGGAAGGGACGCGACCGTGGACGCGAAACGGCGCGAATAACAAGCACCAGCAGATCGTCCAATCGGTATAAAAACGGGTCGTTTCGTACGACCTATCCTAAAGAACACCCTTGAATCGAACGTTCGCTTCCGTTCTAGATATAGAAACCGACGGAATGACGCGTGGAACAATAGCGATTGTATCCCGTATTACGTATATCCGGTAAATCGAAAAACGAACGAAACGCGCGAAATTACCGTATCAATTCGGCGTCACTATCGGTACACGTTTCGAACGACGGACGTGTCGTTATTTAGGTCCGCGAACGACAAGCAATTCCCGGAATCCGTTTCGGGAACGAACGCGACAAAGTATATTCGGCCGAACACGCCGGATATACCGTGAGGCAAAGGACGCGACCGACCGATGAACTTGGCCATTTACCCCATCGGCGCGAATTTCCCGATAACAAATTAAACAGTATTTTCGCCCTCCCCCCTTACGCCGCGACGCCAACCATCGTCGGGGGTACGCGCGGTAGACGACGAACAGGGACCCGCGCTCGCCCACGCCGAAAAACAAACAAAGAACGGACGAACCCTTTGATCGCGCCCGGAGAAGTTGGACCGACCCGTCCCTACGAGCAAAAGACGCCGCGGGTGAAGGGGAGCGGTCCCGCGCGCGCTCGACGTTTAATCGTTTCAATAACGTCGCGGTATCAAATAATACAGTCCTGTCTTTTGATGGCGCGTACGCTGATCGCGTAAAACACGATATTAAACACAAACCCGTGGCTAAACGACCGGTCACCCGCACTAACCTATCCGAACCCCGTAATCTATACCCGACCGATCTGAGCGTCTTTAATATACGCGCAAATAATTCGGCGACGAAACGAACCGGGAGTATCGCGTAGGCCGGTTAATATCTACCTAACCTAAAACGTCACGCGAATCATTTTCCGTAGTCTTACGGTAATAATCGTCCGCGCGCTCGTCTCGCCACTGCCTCAAAGTGTGGCGCTGGCTCTTCGTGGGCGGCTTTTTAACGTCTCGGCAAAGCCTTTTTGGTTAACGGACGGCGTTTACACGTACGTACAATCACCGGATTGGCGACGATTTCGCGGTCGGTCAATCGAAATTGAAATTGGAAATTGTTGGCCTTAACACGAGTCGGGCGGATCGAAAACGTTCCCGTTCCCGTCCGTTCTAACTAATTGCCAACGATTACCCGGTCTCGGTGGCAGACAAGTTCGTGTAAACGTACGTACGCACATATAGACCGTACGAACCTAACCGATCGAAGCCAATTTCGAAAAAAACGGCGTACTCGTGTCGAAAAAGACGATAGTGCGCAACGACTTTTCGCCAGCGTGGCGAACATTTAAATCCACGCGGGGGCGCTCGCCTTTAAAGCGATTTTCGGCGCGAAATCCGCGCACACCGCCGCTCATTATTGTGGTAGCGCGCCGCGACGAAAGCGTACGTGGAAATAACGAACGCGCGATAACCGTCGAGAAGCGGCGAATCGCCGTAATAATATGCGGGTGGGAAACCGATAAGTTACTGGCGGGACGTGTATAGTCGACGGGGTGAGGAGGGACGCCGAGGGATTCGTTTGTTTATTCGCCTTTTTTTCCGTGTTCGACTCCAGCGGAGGGTGGGAGGACGGGATCGTGGCGGCGGCGTTACGTTTTACGCGTTATAATGTTTACACATCTCGCGTCGTTGACACGAAAATAATCGACACGCGTTTCCGATTACTCGAATTACAAACGACCGTTCGTGCGCGTCGTTTCCGTCACGTATCGCCGGCATAGTTTCGAGTTTTGCCGTTCCCCCCGAAACATCGGTAGCTGCCGTATACTCGGATACGTTTGGGTGGATTTCGAACGTCGTCGAAAAACGCTAGAAACGGTGTCGACGAACGATGTACGACGGCCAACAGGTTACTCAACGTCCAACACGTCCGCGGCTTCGCGACTCCGGTATCGGTAATATCCGATTACACCGTCCGGCGTGCGTCTATGCTCGTCTCACGACGGGAAAATAGAAACGTAGTGAAAAACCGACGGGGCGGTCCGTTTCCACGTAAAACGCACGCGTCCCGATAATTTCCGTTCGTTGCCCGAGTAGGAGGACGAAATCCCGCCGGGACGTGTGGACGACGTCGGTTTATATTCGAATCGCGAAAAAACAAAAAAAAAAAACGTTCGCGTCCATTCGAATTTCGTTGGATAGAATGGCTCAGAAAAGCGCACGAACGTGAGCGGATCACGAGCGCATTAGTCAATGGGTTATGATTGATTTACCGCGCGTGTAAAAATAAAAACGGCGTACGTTCGAATTCCGTTCGTTTCTACTCTACGACCGTTGACGTTATTACGGGATCAATAAAAATGGCGATTCAAACGTTAGGTTCGTCCGACCAATCTCGGATTACATTCCGAACGAAGTATCGATACCCGACAGACGCTTTTCGAATATCCCGGCCAGCGTAATCGAATTCGCCGTAATCAATTTGAAACCGTATTCGAATATTTTTGTCTCTAAATACATTCGCTTCCCGGTATTCCGTCCGGAAATACTGTCGTACGATATAGTAATAAATTCGAATCGCCGTCCGTCCGTTCCGACTCGTGGTTACGTTCGTAGGATTATACGCGACGGCGCTTCGTCTTACCGATTGATAAACGTTTCGAAGAAAACCACCCGGCGTTAAAACGTCATTTTTATTCCGTACGAATACTCTCCACAAAAAAAAAATATTCGTCTTTTCGCCGCCAGCTTCGGTTTGGTCTCTGTCGAAACAATCAGAAACGTCTTTACTCGAACCGTCAATCGTAATCAACCCGAAACTTCGTCAACGACGTGTGTCTAATGATTCGTCGTCGGTTTTCGGGAACGAATTATCGAAACGAACCGATATTATTGTTTATTCCGTTCGAAAATACGCGAAACGATAACCTCGCGTGATTTACGGAGGAAAAAAAACGAAACCCGACGGTAACCTATATAGTTTATATATTTATATATATTCGACGCGCGGCGGTAATTGCGCGTAATACGTCGTACGGTATTAATTCGATCGGAATCATCACGCGCGAGGCTTCAAATGCAATAACACACGCGCAACGCGTGTGCCAAAGTTCAACGGCGAAATGATAAAAAAAAAAACAAACAACGCCCCGAAGTCGTTGGCCACCCGTTGCGGAATCGGCCGCGATAGACGTCGTCGCTTCGTTTGTGTTCCGACCGAAAGCGCGGAGGAAAACAAAGTTTATCTACGAATGATTACGACGAGAAACGAACTTTGCCACGAAAACCGTTTTCGCGTTCCGAATCTCTTGAACGCCCGAGGATTCGCATATTTTTATACGCAATTTTTTTTTCACCGTTGTTTTAAACGACGTAACGTAAACATATTTACGCGTAAATTTACGATTCGCGACGTCACGCCGCGTGATTAATTAGCGAAAACGAAACGCGTTTTAAACGTTTCCGCCCCGTCCCGAGGTGACGGAAAAAAGACCAAAATATTAATTAAACGCCCGGTAAAATCAACGAATTTAGCGAACACTAAATTAGAAACTTACCACGCGCGACACTTGTCGATTTCAAAACGCCGTAAATAATACCCGATTAAATAAATACGTAAACGGCGCGGGACATTAGGCAGGTATCGATCGTTGATATCGTGAAACCGAAAACATAAAAAACAAAAAAAACTACGAAAACGTCGGCGACACTGCACTATATATTTTCTCGTGTGTGGGGCGAAATGGGTGAGGGAGGGCTATCGAAACAACGCCTTTGCCGCCGACGACGTCGGTCGGAATTAAATGCCGGAGACAAAACGACCGGAACGCCGATAATTTTCGGAGCATCCCTTTACTCGACGGTGATACGAATCGAATTAAATAACGCGTCACAGAAGAGCGAAGTCGTGTCGTTTCGACGCCGACGACGGAGCTTACGAAATTGTATTCGTCGGTTACGGGCGGAAATTATACGTAGGGCGCGGCGGCAACGATCTCCGTCTCGCTTACGTTTCCCGGGGCCGGCGCGACGACGCGCTTAAAATACTTAAACGCGTATACGGTCCCGTCGTATGTACTCGAGTTTCGCGCGTTTGATTTACTTAACCGCCGCCCCTTTTAGCCGCGACGAGTTTGTGCCGTAAACGATTTTCGTTCGTTCGACAACGTCCAAAATCGTACGACGATATTATCGTTTAAACCTCTCCCCTTAAACAAACATACGGCACGCCGTTATAATGCGGAAAACGTGAACGAGAGAAGCGACACACGCCGATCCGAAATAAACATTTAAAGTACACGTAGGAGGCGTCGGTTCGACGGGCTATCGAAATGCCCACGATCCAAGAGCGGAATTAGAACCGGCAATCATTTACCGCCGCCGTCGTGATTCGTCCAACACATTCGCGTGTCTTCCGCGGATGGCGGCACGTAAACTACAAACGAGAATCTATATTTACGAGAGTGGCGGAGTTCCCTGTAACGGGATCCCTCGTATCCGTTTGTTTCCCACGTTCCGAATCGGGATTTCCGTTACTCCGTACGGTTCAACGACGATCGTTCGATTACGTTTCGGTGCCCGTGACTCGTTTTCGTCTTCAACCCGGCGTTGCTTTCCTCCGTCTGGTACGTACGCGTTGGTGTGTCCGGGGAGCCGCGGTGGTAGTTTATTTTACATACAAATCGATCGGTCGGTATTAACCTTGGGACGCGAACGATTTCCAACGCCTTTCCCAGTAACGAACCAGCCCGTGAGAACACGTTGGTCGCCCCAAACTAGGCCGGGGCTCTTTTTTCGCCGTTACACGACGTGTCGGATACACAATTTTGTGTCGACGACGAACGTTTACGGTGAATCGATAAAGTTTTCGTCGCTTGTTTCTCGTTTACGAACGCCTAGCCCGTGTCCGCCGTAGGGACGACGGGCGCGCGGTTAATTAAACGCCATAAATTACCCGTACGAAACGGTCGGCTCGACCGTATTAAATTTACGAACGCGTAAAAGAGAGAGCGCGCGCGCGAATTACGTACGCGAAGTCGGTTCGCCCGCGGGACGGGTGACCGAGAAACGAGAACGGCGCGTAATTGGTTACCCCGCGTGGCCGGGCGCGGATACGGCGGACGTTCACCCAAGGGCCCGACCACATACCGCGGAACCCTTGGGCAGCGGATCGTGTCGCGTGCCGGAGAAGACGACGCGTTTCTATCGCCACCGATGACGGGGACGACGACGCGCGCCGTACCGAGGAATGAAAAAACGTTTCGACGGGACGGAGGCAACACACACCCCGTTAATTAATCGGTGTCGTATCGGTCCAAATTACGCGACGACGTTACCGAAAGACGTCACTCTCTAAACTGGTTCGGGGTTAGTCTAGTAGAAAGCTCGAGTTGGGAGGACCGTACGTGGTCTGTTCGAACAACGCTCCGACGGCAACGGTGCGCGATCCGTCGTTCGTTCGGTCCGTTAGGTTTTTGTTTTCGAATCGGCCGGTTCTCGAAAGCCCATAGACACCAAACGATCGAAAAACTGGTTAACGAATCGTCGACCGCGAATCCCGCCGGTAACCGAAACCCTACCATTCGGTCGGTAATTGGTTCGGTATATTTTACTTACCGTAAACGTGTTCCGAGTTTTTCCATCGTCTAACGCTCGCCGTCGCCACGCGTTCGTTTCCCCCCCGCACGTACGTCCCCAATCCAATATTCCGATATATTATTATTATCATCGTTATTATTATTATTATTATTATTCACCTTCGGAACGACCATATTACGTACGTAACTCGTTGTTGATACGTACGAAGCGTCGAACCGTGCGCGCGTATGTAGATATGGGAAGGGGAATATTAACCTACTCGGGTTGGGAAACATCTGAAAATAGTATTATCGTAACGTGTTTACTGCGCGTCGTAAACACCGACGTTATTGCGTAGCGTTCGTACTGTTCGCGGAACAATAATTACACGACCGTCCGGATTTATCGACCGCAACAACAAACGGATCGGGCGGTTTGAGCGCGCGAAACGCCGTAAGCCTAACCGCACGACGATAATAATAATAATAATAATAACGCGCTACCGGACGATGCCCGTCCGGTCCGAGCAACGCCGCCGACGATTCGCCCGAAAAAAGAACAAACGTCGTAGTTAACGTCCGAAAACACCGAATCGAAACTAAGAGCTTTCCGAACAACTACCCGAAACGGAATCCCGTTGATATATACAGGGGGTGGACAAAATAATATTACAACTATTACGTCGTATTAGCAAAAAGAATACAGTGCGGCCAACACGCGACAATTTGTAACTGTATTGCACGGTGTTCGTGTTATTTTCTCTACCCCCCCTGTATATACTGATTACGGCGAATTACCGCGGATTTCGTCGAAACGTATTCGCGTGCGGTGCCAAACCGTTCGGGTTTTCCGTTCCGGCGCGTCGCGCGTGCGGCTCTTCGGGTACCGTTCGATATTCTCTTTTCCCACCGACGACGTCGACTATATCGAAACGTGAAAACACACATACCACGTATACCACGCACGAGGCGACGCGGGAAGTTAAAAAAGTAACGCTTACGTCGTTCTTTTTAACATCGGAGGGGAGGGAGAAAAACATTTCGTTAACGCTTTCTGATTAACGTTCAAAACGAAATTGCCACATCGAACACTGGCCCGCTAACGTCGTCGGCACCGTCCAGTGTGTTATCAAAAAAACCGTAGTAGTTCGCGTTACTCACCCACGTCCGTCGTTAATGTCACGCTTAATTCGGTCGACCGATTTAATAACACAAACGTTCGGGCGTTACGTTAACTTTTGACCGGTTAGCGCCCGGCCGTGAGCGCGTTTGGTTTTAAAATTGACGCCGAATTGTCGAAACGTTACGTTAGAACCGCCGACACGACCGCGGCGGCGTTAACGTGTAATTTCGTTCGATAACATTATTTCGAAAATTATGTGCCGAATCGTTTCCGCGTGTGACTCGTACGGGATTGGGTCGAAAATCGACGGGCGCTATCGGGGCGCGACATTCTCGGTAACGTTAGAAAGAGCGCCGCCGGTGAGAATATTCGAAGAAGAAAAAACGCCGTACGCGGCTAGATAATAGCGTTAGGACGTTATTCCAATTCCGTGGAAACGTTTCGAACTGCGTCCGGATATTGAGCGCAGAAAAACGTCCGCGCGACCGCCGTACCGGACGACACCGTCCGTCAAGTGGCCGGGACGAGGGATTCGCGGGAGGGGTTACGCGTTCCCCCGTATTTCAGGCTGGAACCGGTGGCGGGGACGGAGGGCGGTCACCTATTACGCCGATTGTTGACAGACGCGGGCGCCGCCGAAACGTCGGCGTTTTCTGTTTGTTTCGTAAACCGTAATCGGGCCTCGGGGCGTCGAGTGTAACGTACCCGGTAGTTAATTGTTACCGTAGTGGCAATTGTTCACCGTTACAAACACCGTCGCTACCCTCTCGCCCGCACCCACGGTTAGTATCGAATAAAACCGACAAAACGTACGCCCGGTCCCCTCGGTTTTATGTTCGTTGCCAACGGACGGACGGACGGCCTGTGGTTTCCCGACTACTTAACCGGTAAACACCGATAACACGCCGAGATAACGTTGTTACGCCATTTGTTGTTCGTCGGTCGACCGACGTCGATCAATCGCCGCCACCCGGTACAACGCAACGCCGGACCGGCGCGATTATTGTGATCACGTTGTTGTTCCGATCCAATTAGTAGGGCACGCGGACGTCGAACAATTGCGAAAGGAAAATAATAAAATAAAAAACGAAAAACAATACCGAGAAAAACGTTGGTAACGCCGCCACCGCCTTCGGACGCGGTTCGGGGAAACACGGGACGGTGGAATTTCGCGGTGGCAATCGCGAGCGTATCGACCGGCCCGGCGACGTTAATTCGCGCGAAACGATATCGGAACGCGAACCGGACCAAGAGTAACCAACGCCGGTCCCGCAAAGTCGTTGCCGAAAAAAGCCGGCTATCCGGTCGCCCGGACGCGGTTTTACGCGACGTTCGACGGCGATCGTGCCCGTTTTCGCGCTAGCGGCAAACGTTTCGACGTTCGTCGTCCGTTCGTGGGGTCTTGTCGAAAACACGCCGTACCCGATAACCTTCGTTGTACACTGTACACAGCGATATATGTGTAACGCGATAAAAATATTATTAGACGTCGGTACGAAATCCCCCCCACACACACACCCCGCCGCCGACTAATAAGACGACGGAATTTCGAATATTATCTACGGGATCGTGTTACGAAATCCGAGTGTCTCGTTTCGTTTTCGACGTAACCTATCGATCCTCGTAATACGACGCCACCCACCGGTTTCTCGTACGGTTTCGTGCGCGGGCCCCCGAAATTCCTTCCGAACGTAACTACAGTAATTATTCGACTTCGATCGATAACTGTAATCCGTAAAATCGCTACTAAAAGTACTCGTTCGCTTAAGTGCGTCGGTGACGGCCACTACGAATACGCCAAATCGAATTCGCGGTTTCGGGTACAAACGTGTGTATCCGCGGCGCACTATGCGGTTTACCCGGTGCGCGAAACTGGGACAACACTCGTCCGTGGACGATTTCGCGGAGGCAATTTCGATTTTCGGCGCGTAACTACCGACCGTTCCGGCAAAGTACGTGGCAAACTCTACGTCGTACCCGAACTAACAAAGCGCCCGTTTGTCGACGACCGCGATAACGACGAAAAAATGTCCGTTGGCTTCGTCCGACGGTATCTATCGGGTTGGGAATTGCGCGCTGGCGGGACAATTGTTTTCGACGGGAATCGCGGAAAAAAGTCGCCGCCAATTAGTCACCGAGGGACCTATCGTACGATTGGATCCGTCAATTTTCAATAATTCTTCTCGTCGGGAAACGATCTTTTACAATACAACTCCGAACACTGCGCGTAACAGGTTAAGTTAGGTAGGTCGCCGTCGACGAAATCCGAAAAATTGTTTAAAACCGGGAACCGATAAAATTACACGGGCGCCGTTGGGGGTACCTGAAATTTACGTACGCGCGACAATTTCAAAGCGATTTTCCTTCAAATTGTTACGCCTCGTGTCGTATAAACGATATTATTTCGCGTTCGTACCCGTCGTCGTCGTCCACAAACGTGGACAATTCAAAATTCTCGTTCCGTTTACGCAAATTTAGTTTTGTATATTAGCGATATCGTAAAATTCGAGAACACTGCCCGAGCAATCTCTTATTCGAGTGTCACGAGACGCGTTTGGTGGTTTTTTCACGGGACACCCGTTTACCGGATTAAAAACGGCCGAGAGTTGGTTGACGACAAATACGTTTTCGTTAAATAAATATCGCGCGACGAATTCGGCAATAATCCCAGGGCGCGTGCGATACGAACAAATCGTCGACCGAGAAAAGCCAAACGGATAGGTGGGGAAAATTTTCGTGTAACGTACCCGATCACCCTCCACCGCGTATCGTGTGAACACGCGGCGCGTCCGGAACGATAATTTTTTACAATTCGTTCGCCAGTTTCCTCCAAAAATGGAAACGTCCGTTAACCGTAAACGTCGTCCGTCTCCGGATAACGTCGATTCGGCTCCGGACGAACGTTCCGTTCGATTATAAGCGCCGGAATTCGTCTAGAAATTACGTTTACGAAACGGTTATATCAATTTCTAACCCCCCCCCCCAAGGTTTTCACCGTTGTAAGTTCCTCGTTACGCGAAAACAATAACTATAATAGTTTGCCGGAAAAAAATTACGAAAACTGTGAAACGTCGAACGGAACCGAAAAGGGTGACCGCCACCGCGTTGTTTTCTCGAGAGTCTTCGGGACACCGCCCCGAATATAAGCCGCGGACGTACACGTAAATATAAATTACACCGACCGAAAATGGTAACGACGAACACGGGCGGACGGTACGAATTGCATACGACGAGGGCCCGCCACGAAAATTTTCGAACTATACCGCGCAGCAGGTGCGTTAACTTTCGGCCGAAAATCCGACGGCGGACGTTTGGCGTGGCCGTTTGATGTTTCGCGTGACGGAATACTTTTCGACAGAGTGGCGAAAAAATCCATACCGGACGACGTTCGCCGTTAAACGTTTTCCAACGCGAATTTTCAAACGGTTTTTTTAGAAACACCACGTGTTTGATAACCGAATGTTTACGTAAACAACGACGATGACTTTTATTCGTTTCAACGCCTCCCGAAAATATCCGAATATCGTTAAAAAATTAAAACGTTTTTTTTTTGAACGACAATTCGGCGATTTTGAATTTCGCAAAATTATTTTTCACGACGCTAATTATAGACGAATATATATATATATATATATATTATAATCGCTCAATTCCGGATTGCGACTAGATAGTCATAATTATGGCCAATTACGACGACGATTTAATAAGCTTAATTTTATTCGGCGCTCGTTAAATTCGTTCTGTTAATTTGCTGACGAACACGACGGAACGTAATTAAAAATTACTAAGAAATTACTTCTCGTCAACTTCCTCTCTCTCTCTCTCTCACTCTCTCTCTAACGGAAGCATTCAGTAATAAACGTAATTCCTAAACGAGGCGAAAAACCACATAAAACATTTCAGGGGCCGAAAAGTCTCTTTCTAATCTTAATCCAATTTAAAAGAATTTCATTTATTTCCAATTTCCAAAATAATTAATTCGACGACGGTAACTAATCAAATGTTCGGACATAGTCTAAGAAAACACTAACGACATCGACGATAATCGACGTCGGAAAAAAATCGACGGAACTCGGGCGTTTCGCCGGGTAGAAAACGCGAGCGAGGCACCGCAATCGTACGCCTAAAAAAGCGAACGGTCTTGAATTGGTACCGAGTGATTTTTACTCGTTAAGTACCGCCGGCCGGGAAGAACGCCAAACGTTTCCGATTATAACCGTACCAGGGATGAAATTAAGGTACTACAAACGCGCTTGATGTTTCGATAACGACCGTAGTGTACCTAAAGAATTCATTTTTTGGCCCTTTCGTGCTACTACCATCCGCGCACTTTTCGAACATCGTCGTCGTTGTATAGATCCGTTTCGACCGATTCCTAGGTGTAACATAGTTACACGCACGGCCTTTACACGTTCGTATTCCCGTGAATTCTTGAACGAAATTCCAAAAGGGCGCGCGAGTTTTACAATTGTACCGTAAAAGATCTAATTTCTCGTCCCGAAATTCCGTTACGAGCCACTGCTCGTGATGGGGCATTCGTTTCGTTTCTCGTCAATTTTACCGCGACGAAAAACCGGCCGTTCCATATATATATATATATATACATCGCGACCGTCTACTGTACCGCACGTTTCGTTTACAACGTTATAATGTCGATAAATGCGCGCGGATAATAAAACGGCGGGTCGTCCGTAACCGTTAACGTAAAATTATTAACGAACTTGGCGGTAAGTTTTCGACACACATGTGACTCGTGCGCGATCACGTCGTATGGAACGCGAGCGCAATTTGTCGATTCGAACAATCGCGTGGTTGTTTCGGTCGGTGCGGTTTGTTTAGTTTCGTTTAGTCGATTTGCTATTTTCGCCGGTTAACGACCAGAAGTTTGTACCGCTGTAGCTATTTGTTTATATTTTTTTCGCGAAGAAAACCAAAATTATGAACACGGGATCGCGCGTCCGAAGTTAACTCGGCGTTTTCGGATTACAAATAGTAACGCCGCTTTTGTGTGGTGTGCCGGGGGGGAGGAGGAGGGACGAGTTCACCGGGGGCCATTAATGAGGCCGTAATCGGTTCGTTCGAACGCTAAAAAAAAGACAACGTTTCCCGGACATCGGCGGTATTTCGACGGGATAGTCTCACAATTACGGTACGTCGGCGAGTTCCGCGTACGTGCGTAAGTAACTTCGTTAATACCGGCGAAATTATTTCGCGAGAATAAGAAAAAACGATCGTCGCCGATTAACGAGAGACGGAAACTTCGTTCCGAGTACGAACGAAATATGTAACAATAAGCGTTTATTGTTGCACCTTCGAACTTTGCGTTCGCGTAGAGTTTTTTTTTTCTGAATACGTTAAAAGGGAACAAGAGAAAAGGAATATTTTCGGCTCGTTATATACGATCGCGTATTGATCGTCGGACTATAATATAATATGTACGTAACGTTTCGCTCCCGAAACTCCGTAATTTGACGTGAAGTTTTCGAAAAAACGACGTCGAGTAGCGAGAGTACGCCAATTATATTATTATTATTCTTTATATTCGTATGGACGTTATAATTAATTGACGGGAAATATATAAATCGCGAAAAATCCGAACCTTTTCCGGGCTCCGTTGACGTTTCGTGATCCGTCGAACGCCGCGAAATTATTATTATTATTATTACTGACGGCGCGGCGCTGGTTACGAAAAAAAAACGCTATTTATTTCGACGTTTCTCGATCGTCGGACCGGCGTGTTTATTTAGATAGACTGTCTCGTTGGACGGTCGGTCACCACCGCGAGTCGCACGCTCGAAAATAGTGTAAAAACATAAAGCGGTGATACCGACCGGATTCTCCCTCGTACGATAAATATCGTCGCCGTTTTATTTACCGTTTATTCGTTAAAATACGCGGACGCGCTCGTCGAAAAACCTCGCGAAACGCTTTTCCTTCGCGGCGAGGCGAAAAACGTCTTCATTTTTGCCAATCCATCGATCGAGAGCGTACGCCGTACGTTTAATGTTTTTTGTTTTGTTTCCGATACGGGCGTCTATCGCGAAGTTTTCCAATTAAAATGGCAACGCGTCGCGAAGTATTTTTCACGTTACTGAGCGTTCATATCGTGGCGACCCAAAGGGAAATAGTTCGCGTACAACAACCGCGCGATATTTACGAAATAGTTCGCGAGTGAAAGAAATCGGTTATCGCGCGTCCGTTTAATAACGGTTTTCGGGAAATATTTCGTTCGGTCCCTGGCCGTCGAATTGCTACGTACGTACTCATTCGCACGTTCGCCATTCGGTGATATACGGCGCGATTCGGAATTTATTTATATTCGCGCGATACGTACGTAGATTCCTCACGGCGCCGATAATCCGGCGGCAATTTTAGATCGAGAGATCCGACATTGTTCGCACAGAACGCGTCGCGCACGTTCACAAGTTCGGCGTTTTTGTTTCCTCGTCGTCGCCGGAAACAGCCGACGATATTGGGGCACCGGTCGCCCATAGGAAACGTTCGACGGATGAATATGCTCGACGAAAATCGCCGGCCGTTCGACACGGATGTTTAGGGACGGCGAGAATTCGACGGCGTCCGACCGTAAATACTAAATATACAGTCGCGCCAACGGCGCGAACCGTTCGGGTTCGGAAACTTCGTACGTAGGACGGATGTACACCTCGTGTTCCGGCGTCAGACATGGACGGCGGCCGTGTGGTAATCGACGTGACGGTTCCGGTTTATGGCGTTTAAAAAACGTCGCAAACCGACGCGATAATCGATTGTCGTAACCGGACGTAAGCGTCCATATGTATATAGTCGCGCGTTGGTGCCTTTGTTGAATCGTCGGGGCGTCCGTAGAAAAATTTGAAAAATACACCACCCACCCCTACACCAGTTGTAGCGAGCCGACTTTAGAGGCGGGGGGATGCTTTCGCCGGCGGACAACAATCGCGACGCAATAAACGGTCGTCCGAATAGCCGCGAACGCGTTTTGTCCGATAAATCGTTGCGAAATTCCCGCCGACGAAGAAATACAAACAATATTATTGCGGCGACGCCCGTGTCGGCAATTTTAATCCACAATTACGTACACAAACGACGAACCTATTGTTCGTCGTTCGTTACGAATTAACAACAACTCCCCGTCGTCCTTCCACGCGCCGCTATCGTACCCCCTGGCCTAATTATTAATCGGCGGTGCGCGCGATATATAAAAAAAACAAAAAGTCGAGCACGCGCGCATAAATAATAACAATAATAACGCGCGTGGATTGTCCGTCCGTGCTAACAATCGCCGTTTTACTGACGCAAACCACAAGCGCGAACTTTGTACGCGAACCGTTGACGAAACACTACGTAGGTCCGAATAAATATTATTATCGAGAAATCGGCGATACGGAGAGGCGGCCGGCCCGGCACACACGCCAACCGGACGTAAACACGCGAACAACGAACAAATAATAAATACGCTCGTCGTCGGCATACACGTAGCGATCGTTGTAGCGCCGGGGGGCGCGTTATCGACCGCGCGGACGGCGAACACGCGGTGTACAAGCAGCCGCGTACGTAGATCGTGTTGGCCGAACAGATAATAAATAATCGCAAGTATTACGAAAGAGGAGTGGACGCGCCGTTCGACGGTTTCGCTTTTTTGTCCGTGGACGCTATCGGGCGCGGATACTGAGGACGTCAAAATCGAAAAACACGAACGAACGTAATCCCGATTAGGGAAAATACGGTTGGCCGAGCCGGTTTCGTTTACACTTTCGTGTTCAGTCGAACGCTGGGGGGGGGACTCGCCCGTTCACGCCACCGTACTACGTCTATATATGGATAACGTGGCCGGTAACCATCACGGGCGGCGCCTTTTTCTCTACCGACGACATCCCGCCGGAAATGGCTCCGAGCGATTGTCGGCGGCCGCGCTTTCGTTTCGGGTTCTTATTTTCTTTCCGTTTAATCCGATTTTCCTCGCGATCGGCGACAACAACGATAACGACTTATAGTCGCGACGACGCCGTTCGCGACAGTTTCGACGTACGTTTCCGCGGATCCATCCACCTGCGGGGAGATGTTCGCGTGTTTTTAGCGACACCGCCGTATTCGGTACCCGTTAGTCGATTTTCGAATCCAACGGCGAATTCGCGGCCCGGCGCAATACGATTACACGTACGTACCACGTTTATCTGTCGTTCGGTCGAATGGAACGGCGGAAAAACGTCTCGGCTTTCGAATTTTAGAACCTTGAAGAATACGACGGACGCCGTACTCAAAAGTGACGTGCTCGGTGGAGTCGATCGGCGGATAAGATTAAGGCGGAAGTTTTACTAAACGCCACTTCGGCGTTAGCATACTGAGGGAACGAATTAATCGAATATTTTCAACCGGTTAAAATTCGAATATTCGCAATAAAAAAGGGTAATCCAGGTTACTGAAAATGTCCGCGGACAACTCGATTCGAAAACAAAACAATCGTCCACGAGCTATACGATCGAGCGATATATTAAAAATGGTAGATTAACGCGACGACACGCCAAAGTTCCTAAATAGTGAATCTCGTCGTTATTGATATACCATGCGGATATGCCGCCTGCAGACGCTGGAGGCCACGCGGGGAATTCGATGGAACGAGAGTCCGATAAAAGGAAACCGTTTCGTTCCAGTTCGAAGATTGAACACCCATCATCCCCGGTCGACAAATTCGAACGCGTAAATATATGTAACCGTAACCGACCTAAACCGTTTTCGCCGGATAAAATAACTTCGAACGGTCTAACTACCGTGGTTTTAGAGGCCAGCCTTGGACGGCGTTATTGTAATACACGCACGGGCAACTGTCGACGGTTCGAACGGTATATTTATTAATTATGCGCGCGTACGAACGTAATAATAGCGTAACGATATTGTCGACGGACGTCGGGTTATATAGTACTTAGGACATACCTACTTGGTATTAACTACGCGAATTTTCAACGCGCTATATAAGGTTTTAGTTCGTGTTCGCCAGTGTTGTTTTTTTTTTTTCATAATCACGCGATTACGGCGGCTACGGGGTGGCCCGTTTACCGGACGGACGCGGCCGGCGACGAATACGATTTTTCGTTCGCGTTCCGATCGAACGTCCGAAAAACGTTCGTTTACCGCGGTCGATTACCATTTTCGACGGGAAAAAGCAATACGCCCGTAACGTTTTAATGGTACACTCGAACGGAATTCGAGGCGGTTCTTAAGTTCCACGCGTTTTACACACTACGTTCCCGTTGTTTTTTTTTTTTTAACGCGAATCCAATTTCGATGTCTCGTCCGTACGTGGAAAATAACGCGACCGTAATGAAACGGGACGGACATCGTCGTTTCACATCGTTCGTTCGCCGGGGCCAATTAATAACCGGAAAACGGCGGGCCCGTTATTAACGTTTACCACGCTTAACCGAAACCAGGTAAGACGTACGCGGTACGTGCCGCGACACCCGCCGCGGAGTGCGCCCGACGTATCTCCGTGGCGAACAAACCGATTATCGAACGCGGTCGTTTTATCGAAATGGAATCCGACGGCGTAAATTAAAAGCGCGAAAAACGATCGAGTAAACGATTCACCGAATTAGGGCGGACGAAATTTTCGATTTTTACGACGTCGACAATAAACCGTCGCCTTTGTATTAATAGCCAACGACGGCAATTCGAATGGCGCGAACAAAACGAACGAAAATGAAACATCGGGAATATTACAATTTCGATTCGTCCGTAAACGATATTGGCCTAGCCTTAACGCGAACGCGGTGGACGTTTTCGGGAAACCGGCCGGTACACGATTCGTCGTCGGATCGGCGGAGACGTATTTACGGGAAAACTTTTCCAGTATTCGTTACGTTCGCGGATAAGCGAGGGATTTTTCGCGGCGAATTCGATTTCTGCCCTATTCGTTGCACCCTCCGTTCGGGTTGATTCGGTTCGGCTCGTTCGACGAGATCCGAATTCCGTGACGTCCGTCAATTCGCGTCGTCAAACGCGAAACTTGTCGTCGTCGACCGGTCACGAGGTGTGTAAGTATTGCGCGCCAATTGTCCGTAAATAAGCCGAACACGCACACACACGAGGGAGTGATACGCTCGTACGTTTTTAATCGTAAGTTTGTTCGGGCCGGTCGACCATCGCCACCAGATTATTGTAATCGGGTTACGCCGCGCGGTGAATTGTATCGATACGCGGTTAATTACGCGATTGTGAAAACGGCGGGCGAAAAATTAGAGCGAAAAACTAAGAGCCTCGGGACGGAAAGGAATACGCGGCGCCGATAAGGACGCGCGTAAACACGACGCGGTGATTGCGTAACGCGGCCGGGCCCGAGAGAATACGACGCCGTTCGTTTCGCCGTCGCAACACCGGTGGCCGCCATTTTAATCGGCGCGCCTAAGCGCGATTACCGCGGTAATGGTATGGTAAATTTTACACGTTTGTTCTTCTGCCCGCTCGATTCCCGAACGTTCGCCCCCTTATCAATCGATTACCGCCCGATGATGCCGGTCCGTTCGTATTCGGTACGTTAGGCCCGGACCGGTTCGGGGGGGGGGAACACCTTCGCCATTGTCCCGAAAACGTTGAATACGGGGGAGTAGGACGAGTGCGTGCGGCGTCCGTGCGTGGTAATAATATCCCAAAGCGTAATAAACCCCCTCCCCACTCCCTTTCGGCGAACGGACGGTAACGGTTACGTATTTATTAGTAACGAATTGGAGAACGGACGAGCGGCCAAAGGTTGTTCGCGCCTTTGGTATAAGATTCGACGTAATACGAATATTCGTGTCCAACGATTATATCGCTAATTAGACGAACACGAACCAGCCGACGGCCGTAATTATCCGTTAATCGTTTTTTCTACGAGAATTCTAACCGTCACCCCTCGCCACCGCCCCTCCCCCTACCGCCACCACCAACGCCAATGCCGGGCCGCTCGACACGAAACGAAAACACCATTTTCCATCTATAGTCGGCCCGTTATCAGTTCGAAGTTTAACGACCATCTAAAGTCTAAACTAGCAAATGTAATATAATTTCCACCGCCCGACGCGCGCTGTCTACTAACTACGACGAAACAGGAACACGCTCGAGTACCGCTACGGCGAATACTACTACTAGTAATTATGAGGCGCACGTAGGCGCGTTGTAATTTGTAAATATTACGTGCGCCAGGTCGTTATTACGTATATCGTCTTTTCATTCGTTTCGTGAAAACCGTTTAATTTAATTTACAACGGTAAACGCGACAACGCCGGTAGTATACACAAACGTTAGATCCCGCCCCCCGGGAACATATTCCCGGTTACGTCGGTTCGACCGGATCTCACGTATCGTCCCGCTCGACGGTTTCGGCGTTCGTATTTGTACAATCCTAAAATGTCTAGGAAATGTCTCCCCCTTCGAACCGATTTCAAACGATTTTTTCGAAATCCGAACGTAGAACGCGTAACGACATTCGTAACTGTCCGAAATATCGCGCGCGCCGGCCTACAACAAATACGGTCGTCCGGGTCAGTGGCGTACTTAGACCTGAATTTCAGAGCGGTTAATTTCTAAATAAATAATTCGGATGACCTTAACGAAACGAGACATATTATAAACTTCGATAGATTATTTAACGTGAAATTTAAAAACATTTTAGTTTTTCGTTATTATCGATTAAAAATATACGTCCCGTGAGAAATTATATTTTCCTAAAAACTTTCAGGGGGAGGGCGGTTTATCTTCCCCCAGCCCGTTAGTACGCCACTGGTCCAGGTGGGCGAATCGTACCGATGATTCGCCGTGATCGAGTTTCGGTAGTTTTCACGCGCGCTCTAAGGAAACCGCCGACAAACGGGCGTACGAAACAACGTAAGCGGGAAAGATATTTTAAAAAAAAAAAACGAATCAGCGTACCGATTGGCCTTATAAATACGTAAGCTCAATTTCCGATAAACGTTTCTAGTTCGAAAACGAAATTTTACCGATTAGCGGAACGTCGCGTATGAAAAACTTGGGGGCGCTTACTTAACACACACTTGCCTCCCCCCTTCCCCCCGTTGTTTAAGCAGTGCCTTGAACAGAAATGAGAGAAAGGTGAGATAGAGAGAGAGAGGAAGAGAGAGAATGAGCGATCGAGAGTGACCGACGATCACGCGTTCTATACGTGACGATGGTCACGATACAGTAAGAATTTTATGAACGGTGAGGCGGCGTCAAAACATTACGACGAAAACGGTACAAGGACGCGCTCGTGGGTGTACAGTGTATAGGTGAATATCGTTGTTAAGGCGGCCGACCGATCCGGCGTCGCTACTAGTAACACTATTCCGAGATTTGTCGAAACGAATTTCGGACACGCCAATCGCGACGTTTTCGCCGTACTTACCGAACGACCGCCACGTAATCTCGGCGCGTCCGCGAATCGGTAAATAAAAAAAAAAAAACAAAAAAACGAGGACGCGAAAACGCGTTTTTTCGACCGTTCGCGTATAAGCGTACAGCCGTCCACTCCTACGCCGTCTCTCTCTCACTCTCTCTCTCTCTCTCTCTCTCACACCCACAGTGTCCGCCATACGTGCGTGTACGTCCCACGGTCACGATGAACGAAATATTTTTTCCGACCGATTTATACTCAAATATTTTCCCGATACACTACGCGTATATTATCCGGTCGTCGACGAACGAAATAAACGGCATTTTCGATCGAGCGCGTGTGTGTGTGTGTGTGTGTGTGCAGGGGAGGGGTCGACACCGTGGACGTAAATATCCGAAATTACGTCTTCTGGGCTAGCACGAAATACGCTCGGTTCCGTCGTTTTAGTATTCGCGCCGTCGGTTAACGGCGATCGTCGGACGTTTTACGACACAAACGCGGGGACCAATAATAAACGTCGTTCGTACGACGATTCGCGATGCGTTCGGGATGGGCAAAATACGTTAAAAAAAAGTTTCGGTACTCGAACGGGGCCGTTCTTTCATCGACGTTTATATAAATATATATATATATAGACGGAATAATCGCCGGTCGGGTAACGAAACGTACGTTTTAGTTAATAATAGAAACGACGTTTACTCGGCGAGGTCGTAGTTTCGAATGATTCTCCGGTTCCGACGGCGGTTTACGTCGAGGTATCGACCAGTCAAGCGCGACCTTAGGTCGTGATTTCGGCCCGGTGTTTCTATAACGCTACGGTATTGGCCGTGCCAACGTTTTATCGTTCATACCACGTTCCAACAACCGTCACCTAACCAACCCGTCCGGACGAAACAACGGCGTTCGGCGCCGAAAACGGGTTAGTAAAATTGTCGCGGCGTTTTCGCGACATCGAATTTCGCCGCCATTCCGTCGGACCGCCGCCGGTACCGAAAACGTTTCGGATTACTTTCGAAACGCGTCGTCTCGCTCGTGAAACGTCGACAATAATTTGTACACGTTATCCGTCCGACGAAAATTAACGACCTATAACGACTAATAACCCGACGACGTTCAAGGCCTAATCGCGCGTATACACGTTTATCATTCGCGTTTTACGAGATCCGTTTAAAAACGAATATGGCGCCATGCCGAAACGCGGACGATTCGACGTAAACATTTCGTGGAGCGTTCGAATTCCGGCGTGCCCGTGATAACGAGCACTAAACGCGTCCGGACAACGGTCGGAATACGCGAAGAACCGTTTATTACACAACCGCGCGAAACGAACAACTCGCCGTGTCCGCCGTCCAGTGATACCGGTATTGGGTAGTCCGCTTTTGGAAGATTCGTCGGGCGTCCGACAAGACCGTACGCGACACGCGTCCGTCCAAACGGATAAAAACGTCGGCGGTTATTTTTTTTTTCACTTCTTTTCCCGACCCGACGGCCGGAGTGTTTTTTTATTTTTATTTATTTTTTTTTTATTCGCTCTTCCACCCGTCTCCACTCCCGAGGCTGACAAACCGGAGAGACGATTTGTTTCGTACGGGAAATATATTGCGCCGACGTCTATGGCCGGCGGGCGTACGCGACGTGTTTGTCGTCGCGATTTGTCTCTCGGGCTGTTGTTCGCAATCATACACACGACGCTCCACCGACCGGTGTCATCGATATTGGCGAGTGACGTGCGCGTCGACAGCCGAGCGGCGCGGCGCGCACTTTACCGACCCGGTTCGTCGGGACGCGGTAACGTCAGCGAGTAAATAATAATAACAACTCCGGAAACGTTCGAACGTCGTTCGTTCACCGGTTACCGACGACACGCGTTGCGCGCGCGGTACAAAACGAATTCGCGTGTCCGAGCGTAACGATATAGTCGCGCGAACCGTACGTTGGGACGTGCGGCGTCCGCTGTTCCGGCGCCTTGGGCGAAGATGGTCGTAAAATATCGCCAAAATGGATTTTCGGCAGCCGCGAGTTCCCGAGTGCCGGCCGAGTGTACGGTCCTCCCCGCCCGTATCGTCCGGCAAATGTTCATTTTTTCGCACGGGCGGCGGGGAACGCGTACGCGTTATTACAATTTACGACGGTCCGTCGGATGAACAAACGGGGAAAACGTACAAAACGATTCCGGTTTGCGTACGGTTAGGTTTACCGCGTTCATCGCCGACGACGACGACGACGACGATTTTTAATACGAACGGTACGAGATATTCCCGCAGGTAAAATGTAATCGTTACTCACGTTCCAAGTAGATCTTTGACGTCGTACTTGTCCTCGATCGATTGCGCCTTTTCCGCGTCCTTTTTCGTCTTTTTCGACAGGTCTTTTTTGCCGAACAGCGGCATGATTGCGCGGCGGCGGATTACGAGTGTACGAACGGGTTTTTATTCGGCCGGGAGGAATAACGACGACGGTCGGCCGAGTCGGCGACACGGCTGGACGGGGAGGGAGGGGGGACCGGGTACGTGGGACGGTTTGAGGGATAGGGGGACGGGGACCGGGAAAGGGATCGCGGATAAACGAGACGGGGACGATTACTGTATGGTACACGATCGTCAATCGGTCTCGTGCCCGGATCGTCTAGATCGTCGCGTAATCAAATATACAACGGCACGAAAGTCGAACGACACGTCACGTGCAGGCGGTAAGGCTGACGCGATACCACTGGCGCGCTGCTGCGCCGCGTCGCGGCCGCCGGTAGCGTGAGCTCGGCGCTCGGTGGTGATGGTGATGACGATGGCGGTGGTGGTGGTGGTGGTGGCAACGGCGAAAACCGGAGCCGCGTGGCGGCGCGTGTACGGCGTGGTCGGTTAGGTAAGCAACGACGCGAGAAAAATATTACGCCGATACGTCGTCGTCGTCGTCCGTTACGATTTTCGTCCAGGGGGGGACGGCCGACGACGTTTCGTACTTGCGCTTTCGCCCATTGTGCCCCCCCCACCGACACACACACACACACACACACACACACACGCCGGAGAATCGTGTCCGAAAATCACGAGCGACGGGCCAACGGTAAAGAAAACGGTTCGTGAATTGTCTATTATTATACGATATCGGTTACGGACGACGTTCTCGTAACGGACGTGCACGGGTGGGCAACGGCGGACTACGAGAATTCGGCCGGCTACGTTGCGTTTCGTCCGTGACACGTTTTCGTACGGGCCGTAATTTTTATGAAATTTCCCGCCGGTACGATAATTACCCGGCATTTCGCGCCGCGTCGACTGTACGTGATTAGTACGCCCGGCGTTAGAAAAAGCGTTTTACGACAATTTCCTCGTTCTTGTATAATCCGTTTGTATTGCACGTGACTCGCCGTGTCGCGATTCGTCGTCGTTCGGTATTCCCGGCGTCAACGTCGAAACACGTCTAATCCGTACGATTCCCCGGACTTTGCACGCCAATATCGTAAACATAAAACCGTAACGTCCGATCACATCGAATTTGAGCGCGAACGAATATTACCGTTCGTCGACGGTGCGGCGTTTCTGTGCGTTCCGAACAACAGGTAGAGTCGGAAAATGTCGACCGTTTCGTCGAAACGTTATCCAATCAACGTCCAGTAACGATTTCGGCGTGTTTCGTATACGGTTGTTTTTTTTTTTTTTGTCTTTTTCTTCTAAAATCGGAGCCCGACGCGACCGGTACGACGTCTCGCGAGTAAAATTAATCGGAATTCGTACGAGAGCGCCGTCCGTAAAACGACTCGTAAAACGCTCGTGTTGCGACGGTGACGACGAAACGAAATCGCTTGTACGCCTCGTTCGTGGCCGACTTCAAGACTCGGACGATTTTCCCGTAATAATATAACCTTAAACTGCGGACGGTTTTTTTAATTCGCCGTCGGGTTCGATAAACACGCGAACGCCAATATATACGTACGTGTTTCCATTGAGGATAAGCAAACCGACGTATACTCTGTTGTATTCGTTTTACGATAAATGATGGCGCGACTCGCTGGCCCGAAGCGTTGCCTTCGGACAGCTCCGGCCAGTATCGCCGATAACGTCGAAAAAACAAAACGTACGTATACACCGTACCGGTAAGTAGTATTGACGTTCGTTTTTGACTACCGGAACGGAAAATCGTTAAAAGGTCTCTACCGTCGGACATATCGCGCGGATTTAGTCGGGTCCGAAAAATCGCGCGGCGTTCACGCGAAACCGTATTTGCCGAACCGATTAGCCGGAACAAAAACCAACCCGCGTCTCGGCAACGGTTTTCGACACACGAATCGCGGCGTGGGTAGTAAATGTGCGTGACATTGACAGCGTGCGTCGCGCGTTCAGCGGCGACAAAGGGGAGGGTGACGTGCGACGGGATCTTCTTCGAATATGTGAAAAAATCGATTAGAGCGCGCCCGCGTACCACTTCGTTTTCCAGATCGTAACTTATACGTAGATTCGTCAATATTTATTCAACTTGGAACGCTTTTTATCGAAACTTTTTATACGTTCCTTACGTGCCATCGAAGAACTGTCGCTGTTCACGGACAACGAACGACGCGTGTGCCGACGTTTGGTTATTAAGTTTCGGAAATACAAGACGAACATTAAGGCTGGGGCCACACGGACGTACTAAGTACGCGCGTTGCGACGGACGTACTATTCAACGCGCGCACTAGAGCGGGCACACGAGCGTCGATATGACGTCCGTTAAAAATTTGTTATCATTGATTTTGTATCTTATCTAGTATCTACTTGATTGTTAAGTTTTAAAGACGTAACGCGTACTATTTTCACAAAATGTTTTTTTAAATATGGACCCAGACGAAGTTTTTTTTTCGTCTGCAGTGTTCCACAACAACGGCCTTTTTTGCACCTCATTTATTAAAATCTCGCAGTCAACATGAGCTGCCATAATAATTATTATTGCGCTTATAATAATAATACTAATTATAATTATTTTTGTATAATATTATAATCACACGTGGACGGGTGGGTTAGAAACGTCTGGATAGGATATAACGTGCGTACTGCGTATACGAAAGTG